>JAVJIF010012622.1:0-135647 GCA_038442645.1 Agave tequilana
ACCGGTGCTAACTTCCAACTTGACATTTTATCCTTTGTTGAAGCTCCACACCTACTAAGATCTTGATAAGAATCTGTCACTAATTAAACACAAGATCATTAGTAAACATAACTTCATGAGTTGATCATCATCAAAACTAGGGTGTTAGGCCTTTGGCCCAACACCTTGATCGACGCAGGGGTCCTGACACTGAAGGCAGAGCAGAAGAAAGTCACTGCCAAATATGGTGACCCTCGAGTTCGGCAAAAAACCCCAAAAGTCACAGTTCCTGACGGGACCTATCCAGTCCCTGCGCCACGGTTGGAAGTCAAGTATCCTCCAGCTAAAACACAAGATAATAAGGGTCTTGTTCCCTTAACATTGGAGACAGGGAAAGTCATGTGGATACACCCGGATCTCGTCCAAGACGTACAGTGGGATTCAAAGAAGCCCAGGTCAAAGGGCAAATCTTGCAATGTCATCTCCATCCTGCCAGACGATGACAATCTTACGTCAGCTTCCCTCAGTGACTCTGAAGGAGAAAAGCACATTTGCACGACGCAGGCCGATGTACCTCAGCCGACGGGTACTCGATCCGAAAAATCATACTTAAAGCAGTATGAGAGAGCTGCTGACGAGACACAACAGCAAACAACGTCAGTACAAGTACCAGCACCTGCTTCCATTCCGAAAGGGAAAAGAGAAGCCTAAAGAAATCCAGTTCGACCATGTCCTGAAGAAACCTTCAGCCCCAGGGCTTGACACCCCCTTTCGTTTTGACATATGGGCCCAATTGGCTAATATCCTAGCTCGTATTACTATACACGAGCTACTTCGTCTCTCAAAAGAGACAAGAGAAGCACTCAGGGATGCGCTGGCTAATTCAGAATCATTCCTGACATACATGCCAGAGATCCCTAAAGATGACGCTCAGTCTCCATGCCCTGAATGCCATCATGTGCAATCAAAGGTACCGGCTATTACCTTCACAGCGGAAGATATGTTTCTCAAAGACAACAAGCATGATCGACCTTTGTACTACACCGGATACATCGTTCAACATGCATTGAAAGGGTACAAGTCGATCCGGGGTCCGCACTCAGCATCATCCCCAAAGGCTTCTCTACTTCCTCGGTATACCGCTATATAGGTTGTCCGCAACTACTACTACAATATACGGTTTCAATGCCGGGAGCAGTCATCCACTTGGAAAAATTCGACTCCGTTGCCGAATAGGGAGCCTGAAGTCAGAAGTGACGTGCTATGTCATTGACGCTGACACGTCATATAACCTGTTGCTTGGACGACCATGGATCCACGCCAACTGGATCGTTCCCTCAACTCTGCACCAGTGCTTCAAATATGTTGAAGATGACGCAACAGTACGAACTGTCTTTGCTGAAAAGCAACCATTCAAAGGGGTAAAAAATTACTTTACTGACGCTCTCCTGTATCAAAAGATCGGTGAAGCATCTAAAGAACCATTGCCAGATGATGATGAAAGTGGCAATGAGGCAGATTCAGAATCCGAAGCAGGCATGCCAGCCATTTTAATTGGTGAACCAATTATAGCATGTCTTAATAACCCCCAATGTAATACTCCTTCTGAAGATGAAGGTGAATGGGTAATTAATGATAATATTTCTTTTGATTATCTTGCGAGTGTTGGGTTGTTTGAATCCATTACGGATATAGCTCTCTGCACATGTCTTTACATAAAACAAGTGCGTCCAGCACGCCCATGGAACCTGCAGAAGGGGTCGTTTTGGTGATCCCTCCATCCAAAGAAGGTCAGTTACCGATAATTTTCGGTAGAACCCAACCACGGGGACCCATGGCCGCAGATTCAAGTTCAGACTCAGACACTCCACAATTCTTCCATTACACGCGACCAGCGCGCCATATTATGAAGAAAATGGGATACGACCTAAGGCATGGAGAGGGTCTGAATTTTGAAAAAGGAAGGCGTAGTTTGCTGCGTAACTTTGTGCCAAAAGGGAAGCCTGCAAATTACTATGATAATACACGCAGGGGGTTGGGATACGTTACACCCACATCGACAGCAACTGTTCAATTCAAAGACGACGAACCAATTCCATCGTGTTCAGCCTCATCCTCCGAGTGGGACTCAGATGTTAGCGTGGGAATGATGTTCGAAAATCTCACCGTTAATATGACTTCAAGCAGTCAATTGGAGCCAGCAGAGGCTACTGATGAGGAACCATAGGCTCAACAATTAGATCTCCAATTGGAAAAGCGATTTGAACTGCGCGAACCACCTACCGAAGACAAGGTGATGCAGGTCAACTTGGGTAGTCAAGATCACCCTAAGCCCATCTTCATAAGTGAAAGCTTATCACTCACAGAAAAGGAAGAATTAATAATACTCGTAAAGGAGTATATAGACGTTTTCGTATGGGAACTACGAAGACATGCCCGGACTTGATCCGCAAGTAGCCATGCACCGTCTGAATATCAAGCCCGACGCCAAGCCAGTCAAGCAGCAACAACGTCGGTTTCGCCCGAACATTATGGAAGCAATAGAGGCTGAAGTCCATAAGCTCATTGCATGTGGCTTCATATGGGAGGAACAACATCCAGATTGGGTTGCTAATATCGTTCCCGTCCTCAAGAAGAATGGGAAGATATGGATCTGCATTGACTACCGTGATCTCAATACGTCTTGTCCTAAAGACGAGTTCCCACTGCCTATCACCGATGTCATGATTGACAACACCTGTGGATTCGAAAGAATGTCTTTTATGGACGGCTTCTCAGGGTATAATCAGATTAAGATGTATCCCGACGACGAGAAGCATACTTCATTCCGAACACCCTTGGGGTATACTGCTACACTGTAATGCCCTTCGGATTGAAGAATGCCGGAGCAACCTATCAGCGGGCAATGAGTACAATCTTCCGCGATCATCTCCAAAAAATGGTAGAATGCTATGTCGACGACATTGCTGTCAAAAGCCGCAATAAGAATGACCATCTTCGTGACTTGAGAACAATGTTCGACATAATGCGGGCTCATCAACTAAAAATGAATCCGACAAAATCCTTCTTGGGAGTGTCAAGTGGCAAGTTCCTTGGGTTTATTGTTACATCAAAAGGGATTCATCTTAACCCAGATAAAGTCAAAGCCATTCAGAACATGCCTCCACTGAGAACCTCAAAGAGCTTAGAGGCTTGCAGGGTAGACTGGCTTATATTAGAAGATTCATTGCAAATCTCTCAGGCCGCTGTCAACCGTTCACCCGACTCATGAAAAAGGGTGCTTCCTTCGTATGGGATCAAGCTTGTCAGGAAGCTTATGAAGACATCAGAGATATCTCACAAAACCTCCGGTCTTAGTGGCCCCCACATTAGGGAAACCATTCTTACTTTATGTGAAAGGTATGGACCATTCTCTTGGTGCCCTCCTTGCTCAAAAAGACGACAATGGTCACGAGCAGGCCATTTATTATCTGAGCAGGACTCTGATAGGAGCGGAATCTCGCTACAATCCTATCGAGAAAGAGTGTTTAGCTCTTTGTCTTTGCCGTTCAGAGGACACGATATTATTTGGTCGGCCAAACCATACATGTCATCTCCAGAGTGAATCCTTTGCGCTTTCTCATGACGAAGCCAGGATCATTGAATTCAAGATTAGCTAAATGGGCGCTTCTTTTATCTCAATACGACATGATCTTTATCCCTCAAAAGGCGGTTAAGGTCAGGCCCTTGCAGAGTTCTTGGCTGCTCATCCAGTCCCGGAAAACTCAAAACTTCACGAAGATATTCCAGATGAAGTCTTCGAGTCCAATGTAACTTCAGAGGATGAGTGTGGCAGATGTTCTTCGATGGAGCATCACGAATAGGTCCTAAGGACAGGATCATAGCCGGCGTGGGGGTTGTGTTTATCTCTCCACAGAATCACGTCCTTCCTAGAGCATTCTCTCTGACGGAATCATGCTCCAACAATGTAGCGGAATATAATGCTCTGCTCATTGGTCTTCAGCTCGCCCACGGAATGGGGGTACGCTACCTTGAAGCCTACGGCGATTCAAAACTGATTACCAATCAGGTTAAAGGCGAATATGAGATTCGCCATGAAGACTTGGTGCCTTATTACCACGCGGTCATCGAATTGGCTAATCTGTTTGAAGGCTTCTACATCGGGCACGTGTCTCGATCTCAAAACACCAAGGCGGACGCTCTTGCTGCATTAGCAACAACACTAGCCCTGCCAGCCGATACCGAGTATCACCTCACAGTGGCAACTCGACACCTTGTATGCTCTAAGCATTTGTTAAGAACCCGAGAAGTCTATAATGTCTCCACGGATCTTAAGCCGAGAGATTGGCGATTTCCTCTCATCGACTATGCCCTACATGGTCTGCTGCCAGACGAACCTAAAGAAGCGGCATCTATCAAACGAAGGTCTCTCCGCTTTCACTATGATCCAATTCTGAAGACACTTTACCGTCGTTCATATGACGGTGTTCTCCTCCGTTGCCTTTCTAATTCAGAGGCACAGGAAGTGCTTAAAGAAGCACACGACGGCATTTGCGGAGCTCATCAACCAGGTCCAAAGCTTAAAGACAGATTGCATAGGCTTGAATTTTATTGGCCAATCATGATAGTCGATGCCATCCAATATGCACGAAGGTGCAAAGCATGCCAAATTCATGCGGACTTCATACATCAACCCTCAGAGTTGCTCCACCCAACTGTTACTTCATGGCCATTTGAAGCATGGGGAATCGATGTCGTAGGGCCAATTAGCCCCTCTTCGACAAAAGGACACCGGTTTATCCTAGCAATAACCGATTACTTTTCAAAGTGGGCAGAAGCTATACCACTGGTTGAAGTTAAAACTCTAATGTGGTTAATTTCATCAAACACCATGTCATCCATCGATTTGGTGTCCCTAGGCGGATCATCCATGATAATGGTCCTCAATTCATAAGCCAGGTATTCTATCGGTTCTGCGACAAATACCGAATTCAGAATGTGGCCTCAACCGCCTATAATCCTGCCGCTAATGGTTTGGCGAAAGCATTCAACAAAACGATCATCAAGTTACTCAAGAAGTTCGTCTCCTCGAATAAGCGAGATTGGGACGAAAAGCTTGGTGAATGTCTTTGGGCCTACTGAACCACAGTTCAGACCCCGATAGGCAATACGCCTTTTCCCTGGTGTACGGGTGCGAAGCAGTCATCCCATTGGAAATCCAAATGCCGTCATTGCGAGTCGCTTTAATGACTAAAATCACATCAGAAGACAATGATCGGTTGCGTCTTCAAGAGCTCGAAGCCCTAGATGAAAAGCGACTACAAGCTCAGCAACACATCGAGCTATATCAAGCTCGAATCTCAAAAGCCTTCAATAAGAAGGTTAAACAAAGAGTCTTCCAAAAGGAGATTTGGTTTTTAACCGTCAGACGACCGATGATTATGACGCACAAGACCAAAGGCAAATTTCAGCCTAAATGGGAAGGACCGTTTGTAATAGAAACAGTCTATTCAAACGGAGCATATCGCCTTATGACTTCAGATGGCGATTTACTCATGATGTCGGTCAATGGCAAATTCTTAAAGAAGTATTATCCTTGATTAAGGATCCTTCTTATGATCAAGTTAACACTACCCTCTAATCAAGACCTTTATATCCAAGGTACACGCAAAGAGAGCCTCTCTCTTCCTCCAAACGAGATCATACAACCATAAACCAGTAGAAACCTGGTCATATACTGGCTATCCCAAAGAAGAATCAAGGTTACACATATGCTAACCAAATGATCCAACACCTTTAACGGTTAAGGATAGAGGAAAATGTTGGCCTTTAAGCCTAGCATGATTCCTCGATAACTCATCATGCTGAGGGGAATAGCATGGCTAGCCCGACTCAAACGGTAGTTGGTAAAGGCATATCAAACCCGTTGACAGCTGGGGATTTGTTTAAAAATCCTAAGGGACCTGTTCCCATTTGATTCCCTCTCCAAAAGCACTTACCAATTCTCACCCATAGAATGGTAAGGCCACATATACAAATCTCTCCGTCCATTTCGCTGTTACGTTAACATTAAACCAATGACAGTGATTTCCTCGTTTCTCCTCGTGAAAACGAGACCTTTTCCCAATTCCATCAAAACTTTGAGCTTGGTGGCTTCTCAACCAGTTATGTCATTGCGACCTCTGAACCGGCATATAGCCAAGTCTCAATTTCGAGCCTGTTGACATTTACAAAAGACAGTTTCGATACTTGTTGACATTTACAAAAGACAAGTATCACCTTTTAGTCCGTCAAGGATTAACTTTGAGCTTGGTGGCTTCTCAACCGGTTATGTCATTGCGACCTCTGAACCGGTAGATAGCCAAGTCTCAATTTTGAGCCTGTTGACATTTACAAAAGACAGGTCTCGATACTTGTTGACATTTACAAAAGACAAGTATCACCTTTAGTCCGTCAAGGACTAACTTTGAGCTTGTGGCTTCTCAACCAGTTATGTCATTGCGACCTCTGAACCGACAGATAGCCAAATCTCAATTTCGAGCATGTTGACATTTACAAAAGACAGGTCTCGATACTTGTTGACATTTATAAAAGACAAGTATCACCTTTTAGTCCGTCAAGGACTAACTTTGAGCTTGGTGGCTTCTCAACCAGTTATGTCATTGCGACCACTGAACCGGCAGATAGCCAAGTCTCAATTTCGAGCCTGTTGATATTTACAAAAGACAGGTCTTGATACTTGTTGACATTTGTAAAAGACAAGTATCACCTTTTAGTCCGTCAAGGACTAACTTTGAGCTTGGTGGCTTCTCAACTGGTTATGTCATTGCGACCTCTGAACCGGCAGATAGCCAAGTCTCAATTTCGAGCCTGTTGACATTTACAAAAGACAGGTCTCGATACTTGTTGACATTTACAAAAGACAAGTATCACCTTTTAGTCCGTCAAGGACTAACTTTGAGCTTGGTGGCTTCTCAACCGGTTATGTCATTGCGACCTCTGAACCGACAGATAGCCGAGTCTCAATTTTGAGCCTGTTGACATTTACAAAAGACAGGTCTCGATACTTGTTGACATTTACAAAAGACAAGTATCACCCTTTCAGTCCGTCAAGGACTAACTTTGAGCTTGGTGGCTTCTCAACCAGTTATGTCATTGCGACCTCTGAACCGGCAGATAGCCAAGTCTCAATTTTGAGCCTGTTGACATTTACAAAAGACAGGTCTCGATACTTGTTGACATTTACAAAAGACAAGTATCACCCTTTTAGCCCGTCAAGGACTAACTTTGAGCTTGGTGGCTTCTCAACCGGTTATGTCATTGCGACCTCTGAACCGGCAGATAGCCAAGTCTCAATTTTGAGCCTGTTGACATTTACAAAAGACAGGTCTCGATACTTGTTGACATTTACAAAAGACAAGTATCATCTTTTAGTCCGTCAAGGACTAACTTTGAGCTTGGCGGCTTCTCAACCGGTTATGTCATTGCGACCTCTGAACCGGCACATAGCCAAGTCTCAATTTCGAGCCTGTTGACATTTACAAAAGACAGGTCTCGATACTTGTTGACATTTATAAAAGACAAGTATCACCCTTTTAGTCTGTCAAGGACTAACTTTGAGCTTGGTGGCTTCTCAAACGGTTATGTCATTGCGGCCTCTGAAACGGCAGATAGCCGAGTCTCAATTTTGAGCCTGTTGACATTTAGAAAAGACAGGTCTCGATACTTGTTGCATTTACAAAAGACAAGTATCACCCTTTCAGTCCGTCAAGGACTACCTCGAACTTGGCGGCGTCTCAATCGGTTATGTCATTGCGACCGCTGAACCGGCAGGTAGCCAAGTTTCATCATTTAGTACAAGTAAGGACTGTTTCCTCAGAAGGCTGAAATACAACTTGAAAGCGACAATTCAGAAAGTAGTAGAACAAGTTGGAAATACGACAGGGGAGTCAAAACAAAATTACTTTTATTGATTCTGAAAAGAAGGGATACATGGAGGCACATATATTACAAGCTATAGGGGTGCGTCATAAGATTTGATCCGTCCTTCAAGAATGGTCAGCCTTCTCTTCCTATCATCAGCAGCCATGACAAGAGCCTGCGACCTTAGCTCAGCCTCATTAAAACTCGCCGTCTGGGCCAAGCGAGCCTCAACCTCAACAAAGGTTGCCCTCTGAGCTAACTCCTGCCGCGAGAGTTCGTCACTCTGAGCCTTAAGCTGCTCAAGTCGAGCAGTCTCTTCAAGACGCACTGGTTCAGCCTTGGATAAAAGAAGATTTGCCTTCCTGATCATCTCTTTGGCCTTTTCAATTTTATCTTCGGCGTCAAGAAGAGCGCTGCTAGAAGCATCTATGGCGTCCCCGAGCTCGACCTTCCTCGTCTCCAAGGATTTCAAGTCTGAAGAAATGGCCTTAGCGGCTTCCTGAGCGGCGAGATGGGCTTCATGCGTTTGAGCGACAAGGTGCGTAAGCTGCTCATTAACCAAAGACTCCAGGTCTGAATGGCTGAGACGGCGCCATTCCTCTACATCCCTCTCAAGTTGGTCTACCAGGAGTTCCAATGTAGTGGCCTGGTCCTCCCCTCCGAAGTCTCGAATACTCTTGATGTTTCGGGAGAAGACCACCTTTAGAGCAGAAAATGAAGTAGTCGAGCCTTTCAAAATCAAAGCGATGGATCGCTTCAAGCTCTTATAAAAGCTATCGACTAGCTCAGCTACAAATTCATTCTCGGCCTCAATCACTCCTGGCAGACGGGCAGCCTCTGAAGATTCCACCGGCTTTATTGACATTACCGTGGAAGGAACGTAGAAGCACTGGCTGTAGCAACATGAGAGATCATCGGTGATCTCGGAGGAGTCTTCATCGAAACCAGTACACTAGCCACGACCGAGGTCGGACTAGTGACTACTTCCGGGAGAACGGGCTCAACCACCAGCGTCGGGGAAGTAGGACTTGTAATCACCCTCAGCTCTGCAGCTGGCAAAATAGATGGCGCCGGCGAGACTAAAGGCTGATAAGAGGGCAGGTCACCATACAAGGCATCTAACTCAGTAGCGTTCGCTGCGGTCGAAGCACTGGCTTCACCCCTGGTTCCCTCAGAAAGACGGGTGGGCTCTCTTGAAGTCGACGCACCCAAAGGCGGAACACCTACAACAAGACTTTGTTTAGGCAGGGCATAACAAATGACAAGAGTCAGAAGGTCAAAATCGTACCAAAAGATAATGTCGCCTCAATCGTCTTGGCGACTACAACAGTCTCTACGGGCTCCATCAGAAAATCTTTGGCAGAGTCAACACGAATGGTCGGCCCGCCTTCGCTTGCCGAACCCTCCGTGGTCCACCCAAAGGAACTAGAAGCTTCCGAACTCCCTTTCGAAGTCCCAGTGCCTGAAGGACCGACGCCAGCCGCACCGTCTCCGGACCCTTCTGAGACGGCGAAATATCCAGCCTCATCGCCCTCTTTATAAATAAACAAGGGATCATAATGTTACCCTTGTTCAGTGTCAGCTCTCGGACTTCTCACCGCCTCGACACCTGAATTGCAAAGCAAATAATGAGCTGTCCGGAACACATAAAAAGTATATTACAAAGACGAAGCTGATCTTACCCGGGTCCGAGCAACTTCGCCAGTAGTCGGTTCGGGAACCAACGATTCAACTACTAAAGGGGCAGGAGGAGGAATCACTGCAGATGGTTCGCCCTCTACAACAACTGTAGGAACGTGACGCCGGGGCTTCTTCACCAACTGCTTCCTACGAGATCCACCCTCCCGCTTTCTTTTGAAGTGGACGTTAGGATCCTCTTCCTCCACTTCTTCTACATCGGCATGTTCTATAGAGGCTGTCCCCACCACGCCAGAAGCAGCCGCTGGAGCCTCAGCACCTGTCTCCGCTTCAAAGTGAGGACTTCCTGCATCCGAGGCTTCGCTGTCATCGACAGCAATGAATTCCTCTATGCCCGGGACGCGAACCCTCTTACCGTCATTCTTCTCAGATTCCTTCCGCTTTAGCCGCTGAGAAATTAACTTCACACCCGAAGAATTAACAGAGAATCCAAGGGGTGTGGAGTTAGAAGTTGCATACCACTGGCAGAAGCCCAGGGTCGTCAGAAGGTTAGGAGTCCTCAGCGGCGTGCACAGCCGCGCCTCGGTACAGCCTGTGATAAAGAACCGCCAGGCACGGACTCCATTAATGAGGCTCCCCATGAAAGCCAGATTGCTATTTGGGTTGCCCACGTACAGTTGGTCATAACCAAACTGACGGGCGAACCGACTTGGAACGTAACCTCCAAGTAGCAGTGTCCCCGCTTCTATACAATAAATGTGAGGGCCGAATGCTGACCAGCCACTCAAAAACTCCCCGGCTCAATGACATTTGCCCTTCCCCCACGTCCTTGAACTCTTCACCATAGCCCGCATCCCGAATGTACGGGAAGCAGCGAAAAAAGCTATAGACGTCATAGCGGCGCAGCAATTTACAGGCCTCAGCCACGTAAGTCTTCTGCCATGAACATTCTTCGAATTGGCAGAGAAGCGCCATTCGAACACCTTCTGGGGGGTCCTCTCCGGCTTCAATCAAGGAGGGACAGTGCAGGACGAACCACGCCATCAAATAAGTATACGGCAGACCTATCCTGGGGTTGGGTCCGTCGCGGGGCAAAACAGTCCCCTTTCCACGCTTCGTCGTTGGCGGCCTACAGAAAGCCTTTTCAGTGCGCGAAGGCCTCTCTGAATATAGCACACCATGGCCAGAAGAAGTCCCAGAGAACGACCATGGACTAAACGAACGGCGGTCAACAAGACAGTCGATGTATGACGTCGCCCGAAGAAGATGGCGCCACACACCTCTTCAGCCAGACCGTCAAGAAACCAGCCAGCAGTGCCTTTCGGGACATCGGCCGACGAGCCTGGTGATGGAAACTCCGAAGGATATTGATCGGGGTAAAATCGCGCACAAAAAGTGTATATTTTGAAAGTGATATTTAAAGTGTGTGTGCTTTGGCTTCCTCGATACTTCCGTTATAGCATAGAGGCTAAAACGAGTCGAATCCACAGGGACGAGAGGCGATAGAAGCTTTACCGGTTGATTCACGTGTTTGTTAAAAGTTCTTTAAAGTTTGAAAGAATGAAAAGAAAAGAAAACAAAGAATGAAAAGAGAAGTATGGTGAAACACAAAGAAGTGGGAAACATAGAAAAGAATATGTTTGTGATTTTTGGATATATTTCTAAAACAAGTGAAAGAGAAAGAAAACTCACGGCTACTAACTACTAATGACTCAACCAACACGCTAACCTCTTAGTGATAGTTACCTCACATGTATCATTGGCCATCACTAGTCCTTGGTTCAAGAGCAATTCAAAGCATGACCCATATGTAACTCATCACAATCCAACTCAACAAACAAGTGCAAGCTACAATTAAATCATCAAAACCCAATAAGAGCAAGCATGAAGTAAAGTAATGTAAGCTTGTTAGAAAGTTAGAGTTAGAGTTAGAGTTATTCAATGGCCGCGCGTGCGGCGCTTCGAGCCGCGCGCGGTCCCTTCTGTCCCCTGTCAGTTCTGGTGCCCGGTTTCTGGTTTTGCACCCCTGGTTTTGATGAATCAGCTCCTCTAGGTCAATGGCTATTCATGTAGGCTTTTAATCACCAATTAAATGGTGATTTAGATCTTCTTCTTCATTTGCACACCATGAACCTAGGATCAAGCAAGTAAGGTATTATTAGCAGAATTTATTATCAAATAAATGTGAGAATATGATGAAAATTATGCAAAATTAGAGACTAATCAGATATCACCTTTCTCATAAGGGCCGTCATCTTCTCCCACAATTAGATCCCCTTGAGAATGCTTGTGCATCCGGCTCGCTAAAGATGTCTTCGTCAGCAACTCCGCAATGAGCCGCTTCAGGAGTATTTTCCATGACGGGGAACAAATAATCTCCCCAGCTCTTCAAGCTACATGAAGTCCCCTTACTGTTTTCATGCATGCTGGAGCAAATGTACAAATGACACATTAACTCCGGTAAGTCTCAAACAAGGCAGGCTCCTGCTTCTCCAGAAGCGCCAATTTCGCCTCGCATGGGAAGTATTCTTCATATGGGAAGGATCCCAAGGGCAGAGCAGAGACTTCCCACATCTCATGCAGAGCCATGCCCAGTTCGCCAACAGGGGTGAAGAAGGTCCCTGTAGCCGGGCAGTATAACTCGAAAATGGCGTAAAAGCACGCTACGCTCATCTGAATGCCGTAGCAGGTCGCCCTGACGGCCTCATAAAGGTTCAACCTCTCCAGATCCTCCTCGAAATGAGCAAGGACATATAGAGTCAAATCCCTCCCCATGCCTTCGGAGGGTGAATCCAGCCTGGAGTCCTGAAATCAGTGGCCGGGTAGTTCCCATAAACTTTAAAGAATTGATTGCCAAAAGTCTGTGCCACTGCAGGATTTTCTCCCACTGGGATCTCTCACAGTACATTCCCAGGTGTAGGCCCATTATGCAATGAGGAGGCCCTGCTCTTGCATAACTAGGAGAGTGAAGCATCAATTTCCTACGTGGACGGATTCGGTACCCCGACTCACTTGCCACGGCATCTTCCGAGCCCTCGTCACGCATTGGAAGAAGGACAGAGGAAAGTGTCGCTTGCTTGACGGAAGATAGAACTTCTCTCCATCCATTTGAAAAATTCATTGCCCCTCTCCGCCCAACAGCTGGCGATCATGGTCTGGCGCCGCGTCTCCAAACATGAAGCTGGGCTTACGATGGATTCTTCGGTCAGAATCTTCAAGAGGAGCAGTAGTCAAAATGCTCCTCATGGTGCCCTGGTCCCCACCATAAATAAGCGTGTCCCGAGCAGGAGAACTCTGCTCGCTGAACAAAGAAGCCTGCCCTTCGAACTGCAGGCTAACATTGCCATCTAACCCCATGGCCATGCCAAATAGACTATTCAAAGGACCAGGAGTGTAGTGCACTGAAAAAAAAACTGATTAGTTCATCAGCCGAACAGGGGCTAAACAAGAAAGCAAAATTTGACAAGGCATAGCCTCGCTCTCTGAGCGAAGCTGGCCTAACAATAGCTTCGCCTCGAAGCTTAGCTTCGCAGTTGCAGTGTAACCCCGCATCTCACATGAAGGCAGGATGCAGGAAAATATCCAAGTGTTAGCTTCGCTCTAGAAGCTTAGCACAACAGAACGCGACACAGCCCCAAGGGCTAACTTCGTCAGAAGGATATTATGGTCTAAAGATCATTTTAAGGGCATTAAGGTCCTTTTCTGTCAGATTTCAAAGGACAGCTTCGTATCCTGTTATTCAACAGGATGTAAACCGCCTAAGGGATAGCTTCGCCTGGAAGCTTGAAGAAGAACTCATCAGTTCTTGAATTCCCGATCAAGAAAGCAAGGGAAATTCATGGAATTGAATTCCCTAAGAATAATAGATCATAATTGATCATTTTTTGGGTTCATCCAAAGATAGCCAGAAACTGGCTTTAAGAGAGAGACGGCAGTCTCCAATCGAAAGGGAAAGTCCCTACCGGCGATTGGTCGTTCGATGACCGGAAGAGGAAAAGGACCCTCCGCTGCAGAAGTTGCCACTTCTGTTGGCCCAAAGGCCCATCACTCTAGTTTTGATGATGATCAACTCATGAAGTTATGATTACTAATGATCTTGTGTTTAATTAGTGACAGATTCATCATCAAGATCTTAGTAGGTGTGGAGCTTCAACAAAGGATTTAAAGACTAGTTGGAAGCTAGCACCGGTTGATTCACGAGCCTATGCATCAAGAACACATCTAGAGATGAGCTCGGTGGATTGCATTTGGACCAAGTCAAGATGATGAGAAGACTTCAAGGGAAGACTTCAAGATCAAGACTTGTGTCTAGGTATAAGATTTTTATTTGTTTTAGATAAAAATGTAAAGGATAGATAGTTGGTGGATTGCTCAAGTCTATATCACACACACACTCTTGATAGAATGATTTTCATAAAAGATTTTCCTAGTTAAGAAAAGATTTTTATTTGTGATAAAATACATTTGGTTTTTGGTATTCATGTATACATATCTTATAACCAAAACCATGCTTAGTGCTTATTGTCAAAAACTAGATATTACATCTTAATTGTGTAGTGGATCATATCCATACACACTATGCTTTAAAGAATATCTTGTTTTTGTATTTGATGAGATTTTCCTTATGACAAAATATCTACTTTGGGTTTTGGTAATCTCTTATATACATATCCTTTAACCAAACAAGTTTAGTGCTTTATGTCAAAAACTAGATATTTCATCTTGATTGTATAGTGGATCATATCCATACACACTATGCCTTAAAGTATATCTTGTTTTTGTATTTGATGAAAATTTGGAAAAACATGTTGTTTTAGAAAAACAGTTTTTATTATGAGCCAATATTTCCATGTTACAAAAAATAGTCAAATCTTTAATAACATGCCTTGATTTTGTGCAAGCATGTTTCTATATCATAAAACTATTTTTGTAGAATTTCTAAGTATTTATGGGATTTTTATTAAGCCTAAAAGACCTATCTTTAAATCCCAAATTTTCTTGTTCTGGCAGTTCTGATTTTTCAGAATTGACAGTGGCCGGTCGACCGGGTCGGTCGACCGGACGTGCACGGACGTGCACGCCTGTGTGCACTGGGGAACGGTCGACCGTGCCGGTCGACCGCTTCAGAGAGTCTGCTCTCTGGAAATCCCGGTCGACCGGACCGGTCGACCGACAGAGAAGTAATTCTCTGTTCCAGGTGCTCGGTCGACCGGGCCGGTCGACCGGAGGCTGCAACGGTCGGATTTTAGACCGTTGCCGGTCGACCGGTAGCTCTGACAGAGCCCAACGGTCAGATTTTTCTGGCCTCTATAAAAGGGGGTTTTGTCATTGTTTTAAACCAAGATTTTTGGAGACCTTAGAGCTAGTTTTTCCCAGTCTTTCTGAAGGATTTTTCTCCACAAAATAGAGTGCCAATATTTCCTATCAAAAGGGATTTTATCAAGAGAGTGTAAAAAGTGATTTCTTGAGTTTTTCACCAAAGTTCTTTCCTTGCTTTTCTCACACCACACTTGAGCTATCCATTACTATATTCCTATAGGTGTGTTGTAGTGAGAGTGACTTTAGGTGATCAAAGTGTTGTGATCACCAAAGATCTTTACTTTGTACTTTGAGGAGACGGGCAAGTGTGCTCGTTGTTGGTGTGGAGTTCGGTTGTGAACTCTTTGGTTCGAGGTGCGGCCTCGGCGAGTCGGTGGACTTGCGTGTGTAAGGGACTTGGGAGTCCGAGAGCTTGTAGGTGTTGCGGCACCAAGGAGAGATCCGGTTGGATCGTGCATAGTGGAAATCCTTCGTGTGTCGAAGGCGGGGATGTAGAGCAAGTGTGCTCGAACCTCGAAACAAACCCTTTGTGTTTGCGATTGCTCACTCTTGCTCTCTCACTTTTTTTTTGTCTCACTTATATCTTGCATTCATTATTGTCTATCTTTATATGCTTGATATACCCTTGTGCTTAATTGTTATATAATTGCTTGGGATTGATTGTTTAACACTAGTATTCAACCAAGAGAGCCAACGCGGCACCTCAACCCATTCAAGGGGAATCTAGAGGAGTTTGTCCAGAGCCTCGCAAGGGGAATTCGGCAACACTCTTGTGTTATACATAAGTGTTCAATTAAAAGAAGTTTTAATTTGGTCAACTTAGTTTTAATTCCGCATTATTTGTTCATAAGGGACCATTAGATTAGCCATCACCTATTCACCCCCCTCTAGGTGATCTTACAATTGGTATCAGAGCCAAGTGCTCTTGATATTAGGTCTAACAACCTAGAGTTAAAGATCCTCATTTGTAGGCTAATCACAAGATTTTAGTACACACACCATGGACTTCATGTCACCACCCACCTTTGACATTCTTAACATCCAAATTTGGAAGGTTAAGATGTCTTTGTTCCTCAAAGGACTTGGCCTTAGTGTATATCTTGCCACAACTAATAAAGAATATTGTTTAAATGGTAAGAACATTGAGGCTAATGCAAAAGCCCTTCATGCTATTAAGTCAACCCTAAATGATGATTATTTATCTAGGGTTTCTAACATTGAATCGGCTTTTGTAGCTTGGAACATCATCACCTCCCTTGGCGAAAAGGATCTATACTATGCGGGGAGCGATTCGGACGTTGGAAGCGACATCTCCAACGTATGCTATATGGTCCAAGGGGATAACCCCCTTGAGGTAAACTCCGAATCCGATGATGAGGACATGTCATATGATGAGCTCACTTCATTTTGCCAAACAATTCTTGAGAAATATGACATGATTAAGAAAGAAAATAAAAATTTGAAAAAGAAAATTGATTGCATGCATATAGAACAAGATTCTTTTAAATCTAACATTGCATGCTTAGAAAAAGAGAATAATGATTTGAAAAAGAATTTTGATGCCATGCTTAATGAAAAAGATTCTTTAGAAAATAAAATGGCATGCTTAGAAAAAGAAAATGAAGATTTGAAAAATGAGAATATTTCCTTAATGTCTAAATTGAATGTTTTATGTGAAGGAAATATGATTTTGAAAAATAAGATTGATTTGGTGGAAAAATAAAAGGAAGATGTTTTTCAAGAAAATAAATCTTTGAAAAGAAAAATTTGTGAAAAAGAAAAAGATTTTGTTTCACAAAAGAAAAAGAAAATTGTTCATATATCTCATCATGCTTCTCATGCACACATTGATCAAAATGAGATTAAAAATTTGAAAAATAAAATTGATAATTTGAGCTCTAATTTGAGCTCATGTGCATTCAATCATACTAGATTGGAATCCTTATTTCAAAAGAAACAAGTTCCTCATACTCATGCACATCATCATCATGACCATGCTTATGATGCACATCATGCTCACACTCCCACTCATAAGTATGCTAAGGTGTACATATGTACACATTGTGGCCGCAAAGGCCATCTAAGAAAATTTTGTTATGAAAGGTTAAATGTTCTTATTTTTGATAAAAATAAAAATGCTTGGGTTCCTTACAAGACTAACCCCATAAGACCCAAGAAAGTATGGGTACCAAAACCCCCACCCTTTGATTTTGATGTAGGTGAGGGCTCTCACAAAACGTGAGAGGATTGGTGCCTTGATAGCGGATGCAATGGACATGATGGACAAACTTTTGGATGCATTGCTATCAAGGAAATTTTGGTGGGTCAACCACCATGCTAGGAGCTTTGGAGTTGGTAACGATTTCTAAACTCCTATTTCATTTATGCACATGCTTTTAAATTTCATGTAGCATGTTCATATTTTTTGGTGCTTCATGTGGCATTTACATGCTTAAATGTAGAATGTGTCAAAACTTGCATTTATACATATATGAATAGTGAACTACAATTGACTCATATATATTTGAATTTCATGCTCATTTGTATCCACTATATGCATGTGTATAGGCTAGTTTTGATGATTCGGTCATTTATACTTGTTATGCCTATCTTTGATCTTACTTCATGTATATGTGTGTTTAATTCAAATCTAATAAATATACATGTATACCCCTTGAGTCATTTGCCTTCATGCAATATATATTGGACTCTTTTCATATTTGGGATATGTATGCGTATTGTTAGAATTGGATAAATCATACATATACCATGAAGATTAGTATTTTAAATAAATAATAATAAAAAATTGATGATTTTTTGTTTTTGATTTGTATTAAAGATTAAAACATGTGTAAAACAAAATGTGATTTATGATCTTTTTGAGCTTGAATGACTACTTTCATAAAAATACTATTTACATGATCTTTTGAACACTCATCTTTATGATACAAAATATTTTGAGCTTTATAGACCATGAGTGATTAAATCTTTGTGTATTTAGTATTGCTTTATGAAAAATATATGATTTGTTTTAAGATGAAAAATAAGATTTTCATGAGATTCATGCTTCACTTTCTATTTTCATGAAAATACCATTTACATAACCTTTGAACACTCATCTTTTATGATAAAAGATAATTTTTGAGCTTTATGGACTATGAGTGCTTAAACTTGTATGTATTTAGTATAATTCATGAATAACATATGATTTCATGCTTGTGAAGGATGTTTAACTAGTTTTTCAAAAATTATTTATAACTAGTTATTTATTCTTCAAATTTGGTAGTGCTTAGACATAACTATTTTTAAAACCTACCAATTTTTGGTTATGAGTATATACATGACTTACAATGTTAATTTTACAATTGGTATATTACTCACATTTTGGTTCCTATATATGTATGCCCTAATTTTCAAAATGGTCTTATCTATTCACATACATATATATGATTTTCATGTGCTTGCTTTACAATTGATTTACTTTCTTAAAAGCACAAAAAGTTTATGCTAAGTTAAGTTAACACCTTATATTAACTATGCATAAGCTTATGAAAAATAAAAAGATTTTATTTTAGATCTTTCATTTGGTATCAATATGCTTCAACTTCAAATTTGTTATATGATTACAATTGATATCAATATGTTTGAAACATTAAAAGATTTTGCAATAATAACTTGATATCACACATCTTCAATTGCTATTTTCTATTGGTATCGAAATTAAAAATTATGATTGGTTCAAAATTTGTTTTATTGAGAAAAGTTCAAAATTTTGTTTGATAAAGAAACATTAAAAATGTTTTGTTTTGTATTTCCTATATGCAAGGAGAGCTTAACATCTCTCTTACATATAAATTCATGTTGAGTATATTATAAATTGAGGAGCTTAACATCTCTTCTTTATATGATATACGTGTGTAGGGGGAGCTTCACATCTCCTTCTATGCATTACATAGTTGTGTTGTGTGAATTAGGGCTTCACATCCCTCTTTCATGCAATGCACATTGTAGGGAAGCTAACTTAACGTCTTCCTCTTCATGAATGTATATCGCATATAAATCTTTATTGGTTGATTTGTATTTACCCTTTCTTGATTCTTTTGTTTTTGACAAAAAGGGGGAGAAATATTTATTTTGATTTGCTTTTACTTTGAACCCTTTGTTGATGATTGACAAAAAGGGGGAGAAGTATTTGTAAGTATTTGTGATATATGCATGTCTTCCTTGCTTAAGGGGAGTAAGATTTATGTTTTATGCATATATGTCTTTGATTTGCAAATAGGAGAAAAGATTTAATTTAAGATTTGATTTATATGATTGCATCTCCTACATTTGCATACATGTCATATGCTTCATTGCCATATCTTATTATTTATGTCTATGCATGAGTTAAGGGGGAGCTTCTTTGAAGCTTTACTTTAATCCATGCATATATAACGTCATGAGTTTTGTCATCATCAAAAAGGGAGAGATTGTTGGCCCAAAGGCCCATCACTCTAGTTTTGATGATGATCAACTCATGAAGTTATGATTACTAATGATCTTGTGTTTAATTAGTGACAGATTCATCATCAAGATCTTAGTAGGTGTGGAGCTTCAACAAAGGATTTAAAGACTAGTTGGAAGCTAGCACCGGTTGATTCACGAGCCTATGCATCAAGAACACATCTAGAGATGAGCTCGGTGGATTGCATTTGGACCAAGTCAAGATGATGAGAAGACTTCAAGGGAAGACTTCAAGATCAAGACTTGTGTCTAGGTATAAGATTTTTATTTGTTTTAGATAAAAATGTAAAGGATAGATAGTTGGTGGATTGCTCAAGTCTATATCACACACACACTCTTGATAGAATGATTTTCATAAAAGATTTTCCTAGTTAAGAAAAGATTTTTATTTGTGATAAAATACAATTTGGTTTTTGGTATTCATGTATACATATCTTATAACCAAAACCATGCTTAGTGCTTATTGTCAAAAACTAGATATTACATCTTAATTGTGTAGTGGATCATATCCATACACACTATGCTTTAAAGAATATCTTGTTTTTGTATTTGTTGAGATTTTCCTTATGACAAAATATCTACTTTGGGTTTTGGTAATCTCTTATATACATATCCTTTAACCAAAACAAGTTTAGTGCTTTATGTCAAAAACTAGATATTTCATCTTAATTGTGTAGTGGATCATATCCATACACACTATGCCTTAAAGTATATCTTGTTTTTGTATTTGATGAAAATTTGGAAAACATGTTATTTTAGAAAAACAGTTTTTATTATGAGCCAATATTTCCATGTTACAAAAATAGTCAAATCTTTAATAACATGCCTTGATTTTGTGCAAGCATGCTTCTATATCATAAAACTATTTTTTGTAGAATTTCTAAGTATTTATGGGATTTTTATTAAGCCTAAAAGACCTATCTTTAAATCCCAAATTTTCTGGTTCTGGCAGTTCTGATTTTTCAGAATTGACAGTGGCCGGTCGACCGGGTCGGTCGACCGGACGTGCACGGACGTGCAGCCTGTGTGCACTGGGGAACGGTCGACCGTGCCGGTCGACCGCTTCAGAGAGTCTGCTCTCTGGAAATCCCGGTCGACCGGACCGGTCGACCGACAGAGAAGTAATTCTCTGTTCCAGGTGCTCGGTCGACCGGGCCGGTCGACCGGAGGCTGCAACGGTCGGATTTTAGACCATTGCCGTCGACCGGACCGGTCGACCGGTAGCTCTGACAGAGCCCAACGGTCAGATTTTTCTGGCCTCTATAAAAGGGGGTTTTGTCATTGTTTTAAGCCAAGATTTTTGGAGACCTTAAAGCTAGTTTTTCCCAGTCTTTCTGAAGGATTTTTCTCCACAAAATAGAGTGCCAATATTTCCTATCAAAAGGGATTTTATCAAGAGAGTGTAAAAAGTGATTTCTTGAGTTTTTCACCAAAGTTCTTTCCTTGCTTTTCTCACACCACACTTGAGCTATCCATTACTATATTCCTATAGGTGTGTTGTAGTAAGAGTGACTTTAGGTGATCAAAGTATTGTGATCACCAAAGATCTTTACTTTGTACTTTGAGGAGACGGGCAAGTGTGCTCGTTGTTGGTGTGGAGTTCGGTTGTGAACTCTTTGGTTCGAGGTGCGGCCTCGGCGAGTCGGTGGACTTGCGTGTGTAAGGGACTTGGGAGTCCGAGAGCTTGTAGGTGTTGCGGCACCAAGGAGAGATCCGGTTGGATCGTGCATAGTGGAAATCCTTCGTGTGTCGAAGGCGGGATGTAGAGCAAGTGTGCTCGAACCTCGAAACAAACCCTTTGTGTTTGCGATTGCTCACTCTTGCTCTCTCACTTTTTTTTTTGTCTCACTTATATCTTGCATTCAATTATTGTCTATCTTTATATGCTTGATATACCCTTGTGCTTAATTGTTATATAATTGCTTGGGATTGATTGTTTAACACTAGTATTCAACCAAGAGAGCCAACGCGGCACCTCAACCCATTCAAGGGGAATCTAGAGGAGTTTGTCCAGAGCCTCGCAAGGGGAATTCGGCAACACTCTTGTGTTATACATAAGTGTTCAATTAAAAGAAGTTTTAATTTGGTCAACTTAGTTTTAATTCCGCATTATTTGTTCATAAGGGACCATTAGATTAGCCATCACCTATTCACCCCCCCTCTAGGTGATCTTACAACTTCTTTTCCCGCTCGTCTCTTGGGAGCCATTGAAGAACAGTGCAAGCTCTTGAATGAAGAGGAAAAAGGAAGAAAAAGAGTCAAGTGCTCTGTAAAAAAAAAATTTTTTAAAGAGAAGTGATCCTTTCTCTCTCAGCCCGATCGGGCTTTTATAGGCCGATGAGCGCCTGAAACGACGCCTCGAAAATAGTACAGGCTGTAGTTTCAAATTAATTTAAAACGGCGCCTAAAGCGCCTTCCCGAGAAGCGCTGATTCAGCCCCGCTAAGGCCTAACTCCGCCATAAGTCAAGTGCCAACTTAGCGCGACGTATCGATTACTTCGCCGCAAAGCCTGCCTTAGCTCCGCTAAAGGCACAGTCCGAACTTCGCGGAAAATTTATGCTAGCTTCGCTGGAAGCTCATCCCTGATTCAGAAAGGATTGTCCTTAACTTCGCATGGCTCCGCTGAGTCAACTCAAAATGAAGGCAAGGCAAAAATCAGATGAGCGAAAAATAAACTTTCATTGATTTAAAAGGAAAGGTACATTGATGCTGCTACATCAAGATTGTGTTTCATACAACAGAATCATTTGTTTAAAAGGCATACAAGTGGTCTTATCTACTTTCAAGCGAAACCAACTGGACACGAAAGGCCTTCCTCCTGCAAAAGGCCATAATCCTTCACATAATGGAAGATGGTGCAACCAGGACAGATGGTGCCATCAGGACAAGGCCGTAAGCCTTCGCACAAGAACAGATGGTGCCATCAGGACAGATTGTGCCACCAGAAAGTTGAACCTTCCGTAATCAAAATTGGCAAAGGACTGATCGCCACCAGCAGGTTGGATCTTCTTTGATGAAAATTGGCAATAAGAAGATCCGCGACCTTATAGGTGACGTCCGCTTTCCCGAAGTGGATCATCTTGGATAAGCGGCTACCAGCCTCGCCTCGAAGTGGATCATCTCGGATAAGCGACTGCCAACCTCTTCTGGAACTCACATCGGCTGCCCCAGTTTGTTCCTCCTGCTTAAGATTAAAGTTTCAACGGAAAAGCAAGAGGCAACTTTTTGGTCTCTTTCATCAGAACAAAAGATTGGCAAACATAGCTCACTGCAATGCAAACTGAAACAAGTTAGCAGTAAGTCAAAGGAAAAGCTGCCAGAAAATGCTAAGTCAAATTCTTTGGGGCGAAGCAATTTATATCCGATTCAGTTAAGGATTAATTTCAGTTAAGCAGAGGATAGCCTCGCTTGCACAATGATGATGGGCTAGCTCAGCAAAAGCCAAGTCCTAGCCTCGCCTATATGGTTGAGCCAGACTGATCCTGAGGAACGCAGTCTTGACCCCACCTGTATGGCAAGCCTGGCTCAACTTTGAAGAGACTTAAGTCCCAAGTTCTGCCTGTGTGGCGAACTTAACAAGCATGCAATTATCTTTCTTTATTCAAGTGATAGCTTCGCTGGGAGGCTGGGCTGAAGCCCTTCTCTGCAAATCAGTCAGACGTAAGGGAAATCAATCCCTGAGGTAGCTGTTAAAGCTAAGTTAAGGGAGATAAACTCCCTTAAGGTTATCAGTTTATTGGTAAAGTCTCTGGATGACCGAGACTTAGCGGTCCTTGGCCGGGTAATAACCAGAGTGGGCATCCCCACTAGTTCAGAGATCTGAGTATCTCTCTCAACCAAGAGAAGAGAAGAGAAAAGCAAACTGCTTCTCTTCAGAGGACCTCAAGTGTCCTATTATAGGCCTCATGGCCTGAGCGCTGCCGCTTCAAGCATGGAAGCGCGAGCGCATTTAAGGCATTAATTGAGCCTTGAAAAAGGGAACGGTTTCCCTCGAAACCGTACAAGGAAGAAATGATCTCCCTCATTAAGGCATTCATTAAGCCTGGAAAAAGGGAATATTTTCCCTCGGAAGCGCATAAAGGAGAAGTAATTCCCCTCGATTAATGCAAAAGAGGTTATTATAACCTCGAATAAGGAGCGATCCTTCTCATAACTGGCCGAAGGCTGTGGCCTCGGGAAAGGAAAGATGTTCAAAGCGAACTTGTTCTAGGAAGCTCGGACGCGGAGCTACCCAGACGCGAAGCTACCAGACGCGAAGCTACCCAGAGTCGCGAATCTACACGATTCTTCGGCGAATCTATTAAAAGCGAAGCTGAACTCCACTACCATGGCGACTTCACATACCACCGATCAAAGCAATTCAAAGTATTTCGAAGTCTGAGCCATTGCAGACTTTCGAAAACGTTGAAGGGGGTCTTGTTGACACTTAAAAAAGATAAGATTCTCATTGGTCCGAACAATGTCTAAACTTGTTGACATTTACAAAAGACAAGTGACAGACAAGCTGACGACCAGTTCTGTACTTGTTGACATTTACAAAAGACAAGTAACAGATAAGCTGACGACCAGTTTCCACCCATCTCCGAGGGACAAGGAAGCAACTTGGACTCTACTGATCCAGTGAAGCAGACAGTAAGCCCGGATTGCCTCTAAATAGACCTCAGTAGGTCTAAGATGCTAGCACTTAGCATCGCATGAGCCCAAAGGGATAGCCTCGCTTGAGAGGCTAAGATCACCTAACTTCGCCTTGAAGCCATTCACAGCTCCGTCAGGAAGCTAACTCATAGCTTCGTCGGAAGGGCTCCGCAAACTCCGCAAAGAGTTAACTTCGCTTGAAGCCACACGCAACCGCGCAGAAGGATGTCCGGTAACTTCGCCACAGACGATATCTAGCTGAAATCACCTAGAGGGGGGTGAATAGGTGATAATGCTAATCTAGAAACTAAATGCGGAAGCTAAAAATAATTTACGACACACTTAATACAACCAACAAGTGTAGCCGAATTCCCGTGAAGGGCTTTGGACTAACTCCTCTTGATTCCCCTAGATAAGGGTTGAGGTGCTATATGAAGCTCTTGTGGTTAAGTACAAGTGAGGCACACACAAACAAGCCAAGCATATAAAGATGAACAATATGAAATAATGCAAGGCACAAATGCAAGCAATAAGATATGAATGAATGAATGATGCTTTGCACAAATAAAAGAGAGAGAGTTAAGAGACAATGGATCAAACGCAAACACAATGATATGTTTCGAGGTTCGAGCCCCTAGCTCTACGTCCCCGCCTTCACCGAGAAGGATTTCTAATCCACTAAGGAGTACCGAACTCTTCTCTCAACATTACAATACCACCGAGGCAATACAACCACAATCCACCTCTACCGAAGAGGGATAGGCCCGTAGCCAAACAACCAAACTCCATCTCTCACTAGAGGGAGCAAACACAACCTCAACCTCTACCAAAGAGGGAGCAACCAACAATGAAAGGGTATACAACAAGTGATCACAAAAGATCACAAACTCAATCTCTTTTCCCACAAACAAATGATCCTAAATAGATTAGGATAGAGGATAGCTCAAGTGTGGAAAAACAAAGTGTTTTGATCAAAGAAATACTCTTGAGAAAATACCAAATAGATATGGAAATTTTAGATTAAAAACAAACTTCCCAAAAACCTAATTTCTTTGAAATAAAACAAAACACTTTAAAAACAAATAGATGAATCTTTTTGGCACTTAAACTCTTTTGAAAACTTGTTTAAAACACTTAAGAAGGTCTGAAAATTTTTCTCTAAAAAACTTGGCCAAAATCCCAAAGAAATGGGGTTTATATAGGTCAAAACCAGAACTAGCCGTTGGCTGAAATCTGACAGCCAGACAGCTGGCGGTCGACCGCCCGGTCGACCGCCAACAGTCATAAATATGACCGTTGGGGCATCCCGGTCGACCGACCCGGTCGACCGCCCAAAAACAGAGAGCAAAGCTCTCTGGCCGGTCGACCCGTCCGGTCGACCGTGCCCTGTGCCTGGCCAACGTGCACAAGTCTGTGCACGTCGGTCGACCGAGCGGTCGACCGACTCTAGAACACGGTCGACCGTCCCAGTCGACCGCCAGAGCCTGGCAGGCAGCAGTTTGGGTCAGAAAAACTTGTTAAAAATATTCTATTAAATACTTAAAAATCTTCTAAAAATCCCCAAAAATAGTTTTAACATTTTGCATTGATATATAAATATGTGATAAAAATTTCAACTCAAATATCAAGCAATTTGAACTATTTTTGTGTCTTATCATTTTTACCAAAAACCAAAAATTATATTTTATCAAACTTGGATTTTTCTCAATAGGAAATCTGATTTTTCCTAAAACTCATGAATAGGCATATCAAAATAAGTTTGTTTAAGATATGAAGCAAGTATGTATATTGAACACATCTAATATACATAAAAACCATTTAAACTTGTTTTGATCTAAACTATTCATGAAAACCAAAAACCATAAAACGTGTGTGTATTGTGCACTTGAGCATATCAACTATTCTTATCTTTACAAATGGATCTAAACACACTAAACTAAAACTAGGATACCTAAGTCTTCTTGACGATCTTCAATCTTCAAGCCGACTCGATCCCAAACGTGATCCACCGAGTGCAAAGGTATGATCTTGATGCTCGGGCACTGGAATCACCATGAAAAGCTTCTAAACTCCTTGTTGAAGCTAATCACCAACTAATATCTTGCTAATGATCTGAAACTTAAAATCACAAGATTATTAGTAAACATAACTACATGAGTTAATCATCATCAAAACTAAAGTGGAAGGCCTCTGGGCCAACAATCTCCCCCTTTTTGATGATGACAAAACTCATGGAGTTATATATGCATGGATTAAAGTTAAGCTTCAAGGAAGCTCCCCCTTAACTCATTCATAAACAAATAAACATAAATATGCAATGAAAATGAGACATGAAACATGCATAGATATGCATAAACAATAAAATGCTCTAGATACCAATGAAATTTTCAAAAACAAATAAACATGCTCTAGATACCAATTAAACTTAATATATGTAAAAACATAAGTATGCATATAAAACTCAACATCTTTCTCCCCCTTTTTGTCAATCATCAACAAAGGGGTAAAAGCAAAACAATAAATTTTTCTCCCCCTTTTGTTCGAAACAAAGAATCAACAAAGGGGTCAAAAACAATAAAAATAATGTTCTCCCCCTTTTTGTCTAAAACAAAAAGAATATCAATAAGGGGTTACATTCAATTAAGATATCAATTTAAATATATGTCAAAGATAGCATCTTGATACCAATTGAAATTGAACATAGATCAATAAATGGTATATGCGATATACATTCATGAAGAGGAAGATGTGAAGCTTCCCAACATAGATACATTACATGAAAGAGGGGTGACAAGCCCTAATTCACATAACATACACTATGCAATGCATAAGAAGAGATGTGAAGCTCCCCCTACACACGTGTACCACATAAAGAAGAGTTGTCAAGCTCCTCAATACAAGATACACTCATCATGAATATATATGTAGAAGAGATGTTAAGCTCTCCTTGCATATAGGCAATACAAATCAAAACTTTTGAATATTTTCTTTAAACAAAATTTTGAGATACCAATTTAAATTATTCAATTAAACATCTTAATATCAAAAGAGAGTATTTTTCTTTTTAAGTATATGATATCAATTTGAAATTTTTATTTTCTATCATAAAGTAAGGGAGTGGAAATACAAATACCAATTGAAATATGAAAATCGAATTTTCTCCCCCTTTATGAAATACAAACTAAACACATGCATAAGATTGTTTAAGAATACCAATTGAAAACTAATCAATTGAAATATGATAGTCAATAGCAATTCAAGCTTAGCATAAATAAAATTTGTGCTTAAGATATAGGGATATAATAAGCACAAATAAAACATATATGTATAAAAAATTAGATACCAATTGAAATTGATACCATTAGAATTGAAAGCATACATACATAAACACATATGAGTATACAAGAAGATCAAAATTCATACCAATTGAAAGAATTCAATGATACCAATTGAAACAACAATCATAGCAAGTGTATACCTCATATTACTAAACGAAGAATACGAACTAGTTAAATGGAAAGTTTTGTTAACTAGTACGAAATCCTTCAAGTAAGGAATAAAACAAAAAATATTTTTCATGAAAAATGAAATCCACATGATTTTCAACACACAAGTCAATAAAGCACATATAGGACTCATGAAAATAAAACATGAGCAAACAAGTAGGGTGAGTGCATAATTAAAAATGTGAAGATCATGATCATGAAAGTATTCAACTAAGCTCAATATTCCTTGAAACATAAAAATTCATCAAAAACTATTTAACCTTCAAGGTATATGTATATCTTATACAATCTAAAGTATACATACATATCCAAACACAACGAGTCCACTAAGATATATGCATGAAGGCACGTGGCTCAAAGGATGTATATGTATAAACAATAGTTTGGATAAAATAGACATATACATGAAGTTAAACAAAAATCATAAAATAAATTCAAAAATGGGAATACAAGTTTAAAATGCATGAATCATCAAAACTAGACTATACTAGCACATCTAATGGGTTCAAATAGGCATTAAAGCACAAACATATATATATTTATTTGTGGCCCACTATATGTACAAGTATAAATCCTAATCTTAATGAAAACTAATATTTAAACATGTAATCAAAACATGAAGCACAAAACGGGATATAAATCATCATGTAGAAACATAAACATGATTATTTAAGAAAATCCACATGTTATTAAACCTATGATAAACATGATAGCTAAACAAATGTGAGAACACTAAAATAATGGTCCATATTAAACATGGGTGTCTCAAAGGCTATACATGCATGTCAAGGATCTAATAATCATGGAATTTTCATAATAATCTATAAACCACAAAACATGCTAATAAAGAATAGAATGAAAAGCATGTAAACAATAATTAGGAGCTAGAGATCTTTACTAAAACCTAAAAGGCAACTCTCCAAGTCTCCAAAACAAAGTGGTCCTCCCACCAAACATCCCTTGAAAGTGATGCATCCAATTGATTTCCATGAAGCTCGAAGCGCATCCACTCCGAGGTACCGCTACTCTCATGTCATGTGAGAGCCCACACCTACATCAAAAACACGAGGGGTGGTCTTTGGTACCCATATCTTGTTGGGTCCATGGGGGTTAGTACCTTCTCTAACCCAAACAAATTTATTTGCTAAATTAGAAACATGTATACGATCATAGAAAAATTTAGCAAGGTGGCCCTTACGTCCACAATGTATACAAGTGTACACATGAGCATACAAGTGATGATGGTGTCCGTGAGGAGCATGTGTATGCCGTGGAGGGTGTGCATGCATAATAGGAACTTGTTTCTTTCGAAACAAAGATTCCAAATGTGTATGGATCTTGGCACATTGGCTCAAAGTGGAGCCCAAACAATCAACACTTTTCTTCAAAACATTTATATTATTTTCAATACTTGAAGATAAAGTGGAGCATGCAATAAGAGTGCTAGATGGAGCATGGCAAACATGTGTAGACATATCATTTTTCAAAACAATATTCTTCTTTAAACAGTCTTCTAAATCCTTAGAAATAGAAGCAATTTTCAATTTTAAAGAATTATTTTCTTTTAAAACAAAAATAACTTTTGAAGACAAGTTTTCATTTTTCTTCAAAATTGTTTCACAATCATTTTTATTTTTCAAAAATTTATTTTCTTTATAATAAGATCAAGCTTAGATTTCAATGAGTCCCTTTCATTAGAAATCTCCTCTTTCTCTTGCAAAACCAAATCAAGCTTAGAAGACAAATTTTCATTTTCTTTATTTAAAGCAAATGTCTCCTTTTTCAAAATATTATATTTTTCTATTAATTTTTCACAAACGATAGATAGTTCTTCATTCAAAGCATGGGCATCAATATTTTCATCACATGAAGAACTAGAATCAAAACTATCTAGTTGAGATTCCGATTGTACCTCAAGGGAGTCATTCCCTTGAACCTTGAAGCATTGTGAGTCGGATTCTCCACTAGACTCCTCCGGTTGAATAGGCAATTGAAGCTTGGAGGTGGATGTGGTTGTCAACTTGTTCCACACTGCAAAGGCGGAATCAAGGTTAGAAACATGCATAAGATAAGCTTTTGAAAGCGTGCTTCTAATAGCCTTTAGGGCTTGTGCATTGGCCTCTATATGCTTGCTATCACTAAGGTAGGATTCCTTGTTAATGGCAAGGTGAACCTTATATCCTAGGGCTTGTAAATAGATGGACATCCTAGTCTTCCAAACAATGATGTTGGAAGAATCAAACATAGGAGGGGTCATGAAATCCATGGGTCCAAACTATATGTGTGCAAACAAATAAATGCAAATGCAAATGGTAGATTAGCAAACAAGGATCTCACTCCTAGGATGTTAAGCCTAAGTATCAGGAGCGTAGGCTCTGATACCAATTGAAATCACCTAGAGGGGGGGTGAATAGGTGATAATGCTAATCTAGAAACTAAATGCGGAAGCTAAAAACAATTTGCAACACACTTAATACAACCAACAAGTGTAGCCGAATTCCCCGTGAAGGGTTCTGGACTAACTCCTCTTGATTCCCCTAGATAAGGGTTGAGGTGCTATATGAAACTCTTGTGGTTAAGTACAAGTGAGGCACACACAAACAAGCCAAGCATATAAAGATGAACAATACGAAATAATGCAAGGCACAAATGCAAGCAATAAGATATGAATGAATGAATGATGCTTTGCACAAATAAAAGAGAGAGAGAGAGTTAAGAGACAATGGATCAAACGCAAACACAATGATATGTTTCGAGATTCGAGCCCCTAGCTCTACATCCCCGCCTTCACCGAGAAGGATTTCTAATCCACTAAGGAGTACCGAACTCCTCTCTCAACCTTACAATGCCACCGAGGCAATACAACCACAATCCACCTCTACCGAAGAGGGATAGGCCCGTAGCCAAACAACCAAACTCCACCTCTCACTAGAGGGAGCAAACACAACCTCAACCTCTACCAAAGAGGGAGCAACCCAACAATGAAAGGGTATACAACAAGTGATCACAAAAGATCACAAACTTAATCTCTTTTCCCACAAACAAATGATCCTAAATAGATTAGGATAGAGGATAGCTCAAGTGTGAAAAATAAAGTGTTTTGATCAAAGAAATACTCTTGGGAAAATACCAAATAGATATGGAAATTTTAGATCAAAAACAAACTTCCCAAAAACTTAATTTCTTTGAAATAAAACAAAATACTTTAAAAACAAATAGATGAATCTTTTTGACACTTAAACTCTTATGAAAACTTGTTTAAAACACTTAAGAAGGTCTGGAAATTTTGCTCTAAAAAACTTGGCCAAAATCCCAAAGAAATGGGGTTTATATAGGCCAAAACCAGAAACTAGCCGTTGGCTGAAATCTGACAGCCAGACAGCTGGCGGTCGACCGCCCGGTCGACCGCCAACGGTCATAAATATGACCGTTGGGGCATCCCGGTCGACCGACCCGGTCGACCGCCCAAAAACAGAGAGCAAAGCTCTCTGGCCGGTCGACCCGTCCGGTCGACCGTGCCCTGTGCCTGGCCAACGTGCACAAGTCTGTGCACGTCGGTCGACCGAGCGGTCGATCGACTCTGAAACACGGTCGACCGTCCCGGTCGACCGCCAGAGCCTGGCAGGCAGCAGTTTGGGTCAGAAAAACTTGTTAAAAATATTCTAATAAATACTTAAAAATCTTCTAAAAATCCCCAAAAATAGTTTTAACATTTTGCATTGATATATAAACATGTGATAAAAATTTCAACTCAAATATCAAGCAATTTGAACTATTTTTGTGTCTTATCATTTTTACCAAAAACCAAAAACTGTATTTTATCAAACTTGGATTTTTCTCAATAGGAAATCTGATTTTTCCTAAAACTCATGAATAGGCATATCAAAATAAGTTTGTTTAAGATATGAAGCAAGTATGTATATTGAACACATCTAATATACATAAAAACCATTTAAACTTGTTTTGATCTAAACTATTCATGAAAACCAAAAATCATAAAACGTGTGTGTATTGTGCACTTGAGCATATCAACTATTCTTATCTTTATAAATGGATCTAAACACACTAAACTAAAACTAGGATACCTAAGTCTTCTTGATGATCTTCAATCTTCAAGCCGACTCGATCCCAAACGTGATCCACCGAGTGCAAAGGTATGATCTTGATGCTCGGGCACTGGAATCACCATGAAAAGCTTCTAAACTCCTTGTTGAAGCTAATCACCAACTAATATCTTACTAAATGATCTGAAACTTAAAATCACAAGATTATTAGTAAACATAACTACATGAGTTAATCATCATCAAAACTAGAGTGGAAGGCCTCTGGGCCAAAACTAGCTCCACTGAAGAGCTGTCTTCTAACTTCGCCACAGACGATATCTAGCTCCGCTGAAGGGCTGTCCTCTGACTTCGTCACATGCGCTATCTAGCTCCGCTGTGAGCTCAATGTGGGCAGCGCCGCTGCATGTCTGCTATGGTCAACCTATTGACCATTTAAATCTCAGGATGAGATCACATCTGATCGAATCAAGACCAAGTCTAATCAAGATCAGATCTGGGATCAAATTTGGCAGTTGATTGCCATAATCTCTCGACTCTTCTAAAACGAGTAAGAGGATCAGGGAAAATCCTCCAAGGATATGGAAAGGATCAAAACAGATCAAGAGGATCAACCGACCTGCTACTTCTAGCTTCGCAGAAGCTGATCCTAGCCTCGCAGAAAGGCTACTTTCCAGATTTAAACAGATTTGATTCAATCTATTTTTATATTTTTAAGGGACGATTATACCCTTGTTCTCCCTATAAATAGCCCACCAGGGGCACAAGGAGAGAGGACTAGAGGAGAGAACGCAAAAGGACTCCAGAAGAAGAGAGCTCCACACATGCAAGGACTTCTTTACGACTTCTCGAGAGGACGCACCGCGCGTACAAACAGAGATCTATTCTCTTGAATTCAGAGACTTTTAGAGAGCTGCTTCTCTAATCAGGGTGCTGATACCCTAATACATCCCTTCTTCTCAAGGAATCTCCGGAACCAGGCGAGAAGGAATTCCTAATCGAAGGCGATTTTGAGAAGTAACAAGAGGGTTCTACCAACCTTCTGTTCTCTGATTCCCCGAACCAGGCGAGAAGGGAATCTCATTGCTCGCATCGTCAAAGGGACAAAGTGGTCGCGCGCTGACCAGACTCCTATCGGCACACTTCTCCAGAATCTCTGAGGAGATCTACTTGTAATCTTCTGTATTACTTGTAATTTAGCTCCTCAACTTCTCTTTTTTGTAAGTTTTCCCCTTTGCAAATCAATGGAAAACAAGGTACAGTTTTATCCCTAAAACCCCTATAAATAGCTCAGTCTACTATTGAAGAGGGGTGAGAATTTTTGTGGGTCGGGGGCTTCCTTTTTGAACAGAAGTTTTTGGGTTAGACTTTTGGTCAGAAAGTTTTAGCTGAGAAATACTGATAAAGAGTTAAACTCTTCTCCTAACTTGTTGAGTTCAAGTTTTTTCTCAAGTCTCTTTGAGATTTCATTTGGACGGGAGCTGTGCTACTATGTCCATAGTCCGAAGAGAAGATTCCCAGAAGATACTAACGTTCACCCGATCAACAGAAAATAAGATTCACTTTCCATCGCTACATCAAGAACTCAGTATTAAACAAAGAGAAGATTTGAGCTTGCATATCTTCTCTCTCTTGTAATCGAAATTTTGAGATTGTTGTAATTTTTCATTGATTCAAGAAAATTTTACGATTCAAATTCTCTAATTTTTCTCGAGCAAACAGTTATTGTTGCTATTTCAAATAGTTTGAGAATTCTTACATCATACTACTATTGTATGTAGATGATATATTTTTTACTGGATCAAGCATGAAGGAGATTGTGAATCTCAAGGCCAAGTTGGCCAAAAATTCTCAATGAAGGACTTAGATCTAGTGAAGAAAATTCTTGGAATGAGGATCAACAGATAGAGAGAAAAGAGGCGGTTGAAAATATCACAAGCCGAGTACGTGGAGAAGGTGCTGAAGAGGTTTTAACATGATGAAAGCTAAACCTGTGAACATCTCTCTCGGAGGTCACTTCAAGCTCTCAAAGGCACATTCTCCGATAACAGAAGATGAGAAGGCTCTTATGTCGGAGGTGCCATATGCATCAACTGTGGGCGGCTTGGTATATACTATGGTCTGACCTCGAGTAGTAAGAGTTGTCAGGAGGTACATAAGCAATCCCGTAAAAAAGCATTGAAAGCAGTAAAGTGGATCTTGAGATATCTGAAAGGGAGTTCAGATATGACATTGTGCTATGATGGCATGAACGTTCGTCTGCACGGATATGTAGACTCTAAATTTGTGGGTAATGTAGATAGTTAAAAGAGTACCACTGGTTATTTTTCACTTTGAGAAGTGGAGCAGTGAGCTAGGTATCGAGGTTGTAAAAGTTAATCGCCCTGTCTACGATGGAGGCCGACTATGTTGCAACAACTGAAGCTTGCAAGGGGTTGATATGGCTGAATGATTTTATGAAAGAGCTTAGTAAAGCAAGTGTCTTTGTCACTCCACAGTGATGCCAGAATGCAATAAATTTTGCCATCAATCCAGTCTATCATGACAGAACCAAGCATATTGATGTGAAGTGCCAATTCATCTGCATTTTTTTTGAAGGACGGTGTGTTATCATTGATGAAGCTATACACAATCAGAATCTCACAGACGAGGGAGCTTTTCGGGACATGGCATTTAAACGAGTTCAGAGTTTCAGGTTGATGGTAAGAATGGAGCAAAAACCTCCAGAGTGATGGAGTCTTTGGAAGCAAAGATCACTCCATAGCCCCTAGTTGGAGGAGCACTCCGTAACAACAGGGCAGAATTACTCCTCAGAGGTGCAAAGCAAAAGTGGTCTAGTCTGGAAGCGGTCCAGTCCAGAAGCTTCTTTGCTAGCGAGACTTAGGAAACACGTCAAGGGCAATTTAGAGATCTCACAACTTGTAACCCTAATTTCTCTTATAAAAGGGGATGCTCCGTCATTAGGATTAGGAGTGATGATACCACTTATAAGGCTTAGGGCCTGTTTGTTTCGTTGCAAAACGTCGCAAGTCGTAAGTCGTAAAATGAGAATGGAAAAAGTGAACTGTAGCAGAGAAAATATATTGTGTTTTACGGTGTTTGGTTGATAAAGTGAAGTGTAAATGGAAAAGTATATTGTGTTTTACGGTGTTTGGTTTATAAAGTGAAAGTATAAATGGTAAAGTATATTGTGTTTTATGGTGTTTGGTTGGTAATGTAAAAGTGTAAGTGGAAAAGTTGACCACAAAATTAACTGTAGCAGTGATTTAAATATTATAAATACTATTAAATTAAATCTACTATTGCAAATTAAATTGTATTAATAAATTTGAGATAAAAAATTAATAATCTTAATATTTTATTTATAACAATAATATTAATAAAATATTAGTACAAATAGTAAAATATTACTAAAATATTAACTAAATAAATAATATAAAATTTTAAGAAAATCTAAAGAACATTAATAAAATTTTAAGAATACTATTAAAATATAAATATTAAAAAATCTTACAAAAATAATAAAATATAGTTATAATATTATAATATTAAAAATACTTGAAAATTATTATAATATAAATTTTATTATAATATTATTATAATATTATAGAAATATAAAATTAACAAAGTAAAATATAATTATAATTTAATAATAAATTATCATTATAGTATTATTATACTGAATTATTATTACAATATTAACATAATAAAATATTAATATAATATAAGATATATTATGATATTAATAAAGTAATTTTTTATATTAAAAAATAAATAATTAAATATATAGTAATTTTATATTAAAGTATAATATTGTTATATTAATAAAATATTAACTCTAAATAAAATAATAAAAAATGGAATAAGTATTAACAAAATAATAAAGTATTAAATAAAAATATTAAATTAAAATAGTAAAATATTAAATATTAAAACTATATTAAAAACAATAATAAAAATTAAAGATTAAAAATATAAAATAATTATATAATTAAATAAGAAATTGAACTCTATTTAAAATATTAAATATTTAATAATATTAAATTATATATTGATTATCGAGTAACTATTTTGAACTGTAAGTGTACTACAAGTGAGAGTTACATGACCACAAAATTAACTGTAGCAACTGCAAGTGGGAAAATATGAGTGTAAAGGTGAGATTTACATGACCACAAATATAACTGTACCAACTGCAAGTAGGAAAAGAAGAGTTACATTTTGCAACTTGTTTTTCAGCGAAACAAACAACGGAAAATGGAAAAGAAGTTTTACGACTTGCGTTTTGCGGCGTTTTGCAGCGAAACAAACACGCCCTTGGTGCACCATCCCAAAAGGTTAACCTGTTAGGTGAGCCCAAACACTTATACACCCAAGACCATCCTCAAATCTCACTGATGTGAGAGTATTTGTTCGCACTATGCTCAACACCTCCTCCCCTACCTCAATTGTTACTGATGTTCTAGTACTTGAACAGGCAACTGTTTCTTATTACTTGCTGTTGGACTATTGGTTCCATGCATCCAATGGCTATTTCGGTCTTGAGTTTCAGGAACAACGGTGCGATCTATATCTTTTGTCCTTTATCATTGGTTATAATTATTTAGTGTCTAGAAAATCTGTGCAACTTTTTTTGAAAATCTTTGTAGGATTAATAGTTATTATGCTAGTATGTAAATGTATCTATCTCCAGGATGATCACTTCTCGCATATGCCTTCCTATGAACTTCAACTTCAGCACTTGCGAATTCCCTGGGAGGAGCTGTTGATAATCAGAGTACTAGTTGGATGCCACATTTCCCTGATCAAAGTAAATGGAGTCTTGGCTTTCAGGTGATCTGATTTCTCTTTGTTTATGTTAAAGCTCATCTTTTTGTCTTATTCGCTTTTATTCCAATGATATAAATGTGATGTTCCATTGATTTGCTAGTCAACAGCTCGTCCTCACGAAAAAATGAAAGAGGTTGTTGCGGCTCTTTGTGAATTGAGTGTCTGCTGGAAAAACATTGGGCATTACAACATGAGATGAAAATGGCAACCTGGTTCACGGAAAAATTCTGGATATTTTGTTAGTAACCCTCTGCATTTTGATCATAGATTTAACAATGACTTTTGTCGTTGTGGAGAAGAACAATGGTCCTGCAAATCAATTTAATATAATCAAGTTTGAGATTCAGGTTTGTTCTTTCCCTCCCTCCCCTTGTACCAAAGAGTAACTTAGCTAGACTCCTGATTTTGCTAGAATAAGAAAGAGTCTTGTTGAAGAAATAAAGATGTGATTTGCTTTTGGGGGGATTATATTCATTGCTGAGTCACAAAACAATCATGTCCACATATGCAGGCGCATATGCAGTGATGACAATTGCAGGGTGCTCTGAAAATTTTGGACGAATGTTATTGTCCATTATTTATATTTGACCTTTCAGGCAGAAAAAATTCATGATGGGATGCACATGTTTTGTGTTACTAGATAGAGAGATAAATTTAATTTCTGTTTCCTTTTTCATTTGATTGACCTTAGATTCTTATGGAGAACCAGGGTAAACTTTTATTTCAATGTAAATAAAATATTGACCTTTAGCTTCATTTCTGGATTCTGATTTGAACTCAAATTACATAGTGTTGGCACATCCATACCTCATAATATAATACAAGACAGAGAGAAATAGCTGTAGTAGATTATAATATAGACCAGTTAAATTTTAATGAGATTTATAGTTCACAGTAGCATATTAGATCAGTTGATATTTTAAGGATTTCTTGAACATAAATCATTTGGCTGAATTGGTATATATACTTCCACCTAGTAGTTCCATGAGTTAAATGATGTCTCTTTTCCTGAAGTCATCTTGACTAGAAGTTTATCTTGGATTAACAGAAAATGCTTCATTTCATAATGTTTTTAAATGTAATTGAGTGTGCTTGAATCCATCCTAAAGACTATTTAATATTTAGATTTAAGGTGACTTTTCTCTTAACCTACCATTCAATTGATTTTACTTCAACTTATTCAGAGCAATGTAGTCAGAGAACTACTATTTGGCACTTGTATCTTTCACATGCTGTCTGCATCATCATAGTTTCTTGTAATTCTCATGGAGTCAGATAATGTAAAACATTCTGTTATTATTGGATTACTCTAGTCTGGTGGAAATCAAAGTTGAATAGGGTTGCTGCTTAGTTAAATTTAAAGTTTGTTTAGAATGAGCACCATCCTATCCTAAAATCCCCATAACTTTTATTCAACATAGTTCTCACTGGAATTCCTTCCAGTTGTTTTTCTTTGATGATTCTACTCTTTCTGAAACCAATGTATCAATATCATTATGCCTTCCTTTATTTTTGTCAGAGCTTTATAAGACCTAGGATGAGAAGAAGCTTCTCGATGTGCAGAGGGTTGAAGGCCTGCAGTTGCTCTTCCAAAGCCTATGCGCTTCACTTTACCATCAGCTTCGGTTCCAGTGATGGTTTTCGCAGTCATATATCCATTGACTTGGGGCCGTATCTATGTTATTGCATATAAGAAGCTAAATATGCTGTAAATATGCATCCTGTCATGCTGATCGTTCTCTGGCTTGCACGGTCTTTGGGAACTCAGCGCCTAAAAGTAAAGATATTTGATGAACTGTTGCTCGATGTATTGCTAATTAAGTAATTTTGCTTATATTAGTTTTGGTCCCTCTGTAGTTTTAATTCTGCTGTGGGTTTTTTGTCCATGTTAAAAGAGTAGAAAGTAACTTTCATGGTATCTTTTCTCTGGGCAATTGTTGGTCTTTCAAGTTGATGATTTCTGTATCTTCAAATGGGTAAGTTTCTTGTTAATTTATTCACTGCTATAGTTTGGCTCTCTATTGGAGAGATGGAAGTGGGCATTAATAGTCCTGTGTTAGATTGCTTATATATTTATTTAGGTCTTTTTAGATACATCCTCCTAAAATTCTTTGTTACTTTGATGTATCACCCTCAAATCTTCAATCTTTTATGGCATCTCTTAAGTTCATACCTTCACTCACATTTTTATTTTGCTTGTTTTCTACATGACGGAGGGTATTTTCAGTTATTTTGCTGTTACTTGTGAAAATTTAAAGAATTCAAGGGGTTACATGAAGTATTAAGGGTTCAAGGGGATATATCAAAATAACAATTTAGAGAGGTATATCTAAAAAACACTTGCTTTGAAACTAAGGCATGGTCTGACTTGGTGAATTTCTAATGCCAATTTGACTAATTTCAATGCCTAATTAACTAACTTAGGAGTGTTCATCATCATCATCATTTCGCGAAAGAGAAGTTTCATTGATAAAACATCAAGAAACTGAAATATAAATCATAAACAATATTTACTTTGATACCCAAAAAGATGAAGCAAATTGAGCAACAAAAAGAATTTTGGGATCAGTTATATGCTAATCAAACTTGTATTAGTACTCTGATATACTTCTTTTTCTGCTGTCTGCGTTTCAAAAGAAAGACAGAAAAAAGTGTCACACTGAGACAAACACAAAATATACCCTAAGAAAACAAATAAGAAAGGGGGGAAAAAATCCTTCACTCAAAAAAAAAAAAAAAAAAACAAAACAAATCATACAACATTCGCAGCAAACGCAGTCCGAACCAAATGCGCGCCATCAGACCAGTTCACGGACCCAAACCCGTACCCTTTGTTTGCCCCTCTTGCATCAAACTTAACCTCATAACTAGCCTTCATTCCTCTCTTTGCAAACACAAGCTTTCTGGGAGAGACTGTGACAACAAACCCTGCAGGTGTATCAACTGATGCAATGTACGTCGAATTTGACGGTCCAACATTGATCACAGTTCTGGTCACAGTCACTGAACCCCGGTGTCTGCTGTCAAGATGAGCGATGGAGATCGAAGGGTAGTTGACGTTGGAGATGAGGTCGGCCGAGGGGTTTGCAGGGCAGCTGAAGTTTGTGCCTGAGAGTTGTCTGATCACTTGATTCTTGTAGCCATAGTAGCAGAGAAAGTACATGTAGTCTTGTGTCGTGGTGTCGAACACTAGGCCCGGGCTCAGTGCCCGTAACGGGCTGATCTCGCCCGATCCCATGTCGTGGTAGTTAGCATTGCCTCCTGAGCTTGTTGTCAGGGACTTGCCAAGGTTGTTGGATATGATTGCTGCAAAATGTAACAACATATCACATTATGGTTTACTGAAGTGTGACGGTCTGTTTGACTTTGAGATTAAGTTTTCTAACTGTAGTTTAGTAGGGTTAAGTTTTATAATTCCAAAAAGCTAACCTGATCTCTGTTTGACTATTGGTCGTAAATTACTAAACTACAGTTAGTTACTTTCAAAAGTTGGCCATAACTGCAGTATAGAAAATCCAATAAGAGTTGCATTTTCTTTTTAAACTCCAAAATCTGTTTCAATGTTACTTCAGAAAACTACAACTATGATTCGGATACCACTAATTACAACTTAAAATAAGCTACGTGTTAGAAAACATGCAAGCCAAACAGGAGCTGAAAATTTTCTGAAACTGAGTATAATTTTTTTTTTACCTGTTGTCATGAGAGCTGATCTGATCATGAAGGGCTCCACCTCGGGTGAGCTGACCGGACGAATGCAGCAGCACCAGCAACATGAGGGCAGGCCATGGAAGTTCCTGATTTGATCGCGAAGTTTGAAATCTTTTTACCTGAAGGAACATCGCTTCCACTGTCTGCTACCGGCATTGCTGCTGCCAGAATACCAACTCCCGGGGCCATGACATCAGGCTGTAGATTACATACATTACATTCTTTCTTTCAACCTGACTGCTGCGATCAATGTGCAGGAATTTTACCTTGAGAATGCCTTCTGTTAGCCCTCCAGGGCCTCGGGCAGAGAAGTAGGCGACTACAGGTGCAGGTTTGAACTCCTTCAGATCCTCAGTCGCGAGAATGATAGCAGTCGGATTCCTATTGATTGTAACGAATGTTTATAAAAATTATTCAGTGAAACAACATTGTTGTGTGTATCTTTTTGCTCGACTTACTTTGTGGAGTTGATGTATTCCAGAATCTGAGCTCCAGCCTTGTCTCCGACTTCAGAGAACGGGAAGCTACCGGAGTCAAAAGGGACGCCTTTCTCAAACTCGTCAATGAGGATTAGACCCTTAGCTTGTGAGCCTTCGGCGACCAATTTCTTCACTCTCCTCGACACACTTGGATCAGTGTCGACACACACTACTATCTTTCCAGCAGTTTTCTCAATGTCCAGTGATCCAGGGTAGCAGTTGCTGTGATCCCATAATCGGAGTCAGAAAAAAATGATGTTTATGGACATTAGAAATAGGCTTAGATTTTAAAAAACTAACATAAAATTTGAAAAGTACAATAAACTACCATGACTTGTGCCTTTGGCAATTTTTTTGAAATTTTTGCAGGTTTTTATGAAAGTTCATTGTAGTTTCTTGTATTTTTTAAAGTTTTTGGTGGTTTTCTGAAATTAGGTGAAAGTTCATGATAGTTTTCTGAAATTAAGCCGAAAATATATAATGACAGTTATTTTGATGCAACGTACCTTGCTTCTGATACTGGTGTGGACTCTGCTGCTGCATCTCTCCCAAATATCAGAGGATATGACTCTAAATGAGTGAGATTTGAGAAATTTATAGCAATGCCCTGAGATAGAAGTCATGCATATATATTGTAAGCTAATTGGCATAATCACAATGAAAATTTTATGTATTTCTGTTTCTTACCTTCAAAATTTTGCCATTGCCAAAGACTATGCTGGACTCAAAAGTTCTGTCAATGCTTGAAGCACCAACAGTCAGTATCCATGGTGCCGCATTAACCACAGTGTATGGGTCAGGCCCATCGTTACCCCCGAACACACTACCAATATCCCCTTCTGGTTGGCATGAAACGCGCCAATCGCTATAGGATCACTCAGAAAATCAGATTGGAATATGGAGCTCATCCCTATTGATATTGAGATTATATCGACACCATCACTGATAGCATCATCGATGGCTTTTAGTACGGCAGAACTAGCGCATCCTCCCAGTGAGCATGCCTTGTACATTGCGAGCCTGCTTGAGGGCGAACCCCCTTTTGCTACTCCTTGTGCCAGGCCATAGTAGCTGGCATTTAAGACAGTGGAGCCAGCGGCAGTGGATGAAGTGTGCGTCCCGTGGCCTACTGAATCTCTCGGCGATCCCAAGGATGTGTTTCTGTCAGTGTGGCTTCCATTAGATTTTGATTGTGTGGAGTCAGCCAGGTTGTTATAGTATCTTGCACCAATTAGTTTCCTGTTACAATCAGACTTGAGTTTTGAGCAGATGGTACATGTATGTGATTGTATGTGACAGTGAATTTAAATAAGTTTTACCTGTTACAATCAGACTTTTTGAAATCAGACCCTTCCATACAAACCCCTTTCCATCTTGAAGGATGACACCCATCCCAGCATCATCAAAGCTTGGTGATTCAGGCCAGATTCCTGAAAACAAGAAAAATGGAATGAATTAGCGCAAAATTTTATGAGTATCAAAAGATTAGAATCATAGAAACTTTGAAATAAGAATTGATACAATCATAGGGCTATGTGACAACGCAAGTATGTATAATATGTACAACAAAAGATTATGAAAGGTGTGGAGAAGAAACCGGTATCTATAATGCCGATTATAGCATCATTGGAAGCAATACGGTGTGCTCGCCCTGATCCAAGGCCTGACTCGGCTTCCAGGAAATCCAAGAACGCGTAGTATGGAGCTGGAGAATGCGGTCATGAAACACCTTAACAACTCCATCATGGCCTGTAATTTCCATCTCAAAATTGTTCATAAACAGAATGTGTGGAGAAATTGAGCGATTGAAATTGTTTACTTGCAGAAAAGAGTGAAGACTTGCCAGATAACATATCTGCTTCTTTTTCAGTCAGCATTGCTGAGAACCCCCTGAATGCATGACTGTAACTGTGCATTATAGATACTCTTTCTTTCTCCTCACTGTGAGACAATCATAATGTTGAGCACAAATATATAAAGTTCAGGACTTGTAAACCAAAAAAAAAAAAAAGAGTTACCTTGGAATTATTGAGGATAGCATTTGCAAGTGAGCTTCATCTGTAGATTTTGGATTTCTATCTAGTTCATTACTGGCGCTTCCCATGTAGACAACATAAGCCTGATAAAAACATAAAAAATATTGAGAAATTGAGTAGATACTCTTACATTTCATTGATCATTTGAATTCCGCAAACTTATCATTAGGTAAAGAAATTGTCTACTTCTCCCAAAAAAAAAAATTGAAAAAAAATATAGTAATAAGAATAACTAGAGCCAATTGTCCTTAGTACCTCTGGGATCTGGTTTGAAGTGGCATGGAGAAAAAGAGAGGCAAGTACGAGGAAGAGGAACTGCAATATTCGAGCCATGAAGGATGATGGAACCTCAAGCAGAGATGGTGTCGGTGTTGAGCAGAACTTGTGAGATATTGAAGGAATTGGTGTTTCATGGCTCCATTTGTAGGCATCTTGTCTTGGCAACCTTTTTGCATCAATAGAATTTGATTCATGTGGAGTGTTAGCACCTTTTAATTCTCTACACTTTTTTTTTCACTAGATATATATAAATATCTATATTTATGGGATGCTTAATATGTGTATACTTGATAAGGTCATCTCTTTTTCTTTTTCAGTATGCTTCCAATCCTTTCTTTTTAATTAACATATAAATGTTAGTCTTTTCTTCCCATCAATCAACTGTAGAGAGAGGGTGTGAGAGAATCAAATCATCCCATTAGTAGTACCATGTTAAAACTAAACCTTTTATCTAATAACTTAATTTACTGTACAGCCTGTTCATGATTCTGATTTTGATTACCTTGGAGCAGTGAAAATATGATCTGACAATTGAAAAATAACAGGAAGATTCTCATCTTAGAATTTTCTTAGCATATGTGAATACATTAGTCTAACCCTTAATGATGATGTGTATTGATTTATACCAGTTGTGCAAAATTTTCAGGCTTTGGCCAACTGATGAGACTGCAGAGACTTGGTTGACAAGTAGTTCCCTCTCTTTTCTCACACTGAAGGCCTTCTAAATCTGTCGGTTTCGCAGAGAAGCCAACTTTGAGTAGACCCAGATCCAAGTAGTTATCAAAAGCAGAGCAGGGCTTGAAGGTGTCAACTAGACTCATTCAGTGTTACACATGACCTAAAAGAAGAAGAAGAACACATTTCATGTAGTCTCTCTGGTCCCCTCCTCTCTCATCACCATCATCATCATCGATCTTCTCCTACCTTTATTTGGTCGCGAGACTTCAAGGACATCATCTTCCCTTCATTCCATTCTCCTCAATGCACCAATGATTGGATTGTACTCACATTGTGCAAGTTTCTATCTTGTGTGATACTATACTTGTGTGCATAACTGAAGACTTTGATGCTAAAGTTAAGGTTGAAATTCATTAGTGTGAGAATATAGAGACAAATCCAACCCAAAACATCAAGAATTTGTTGCTTTTTTCTTTGGTGTCCACTCTGTATTCAGTGACAAAAACAAATGATTAAAGATGTGTGCTATTATGCCTTGCGTAGATGTGAAGGTAAAGATGGCACCTTGCAAAGTTCACTCCTGTTGTTTGTTGCATGTGAAACCTAGGGGAGAGCTACAAGCAAAGGATTGAATGTAGATTCAAGAATAGCATCTCTCTTTTATTTTTTATTTTTTTTCCTTTTTTTCTCTTTTAATTCATGCTCAATGTCCAACTAGAGATAAATTGACATAAATAATAGATGTAATGACTTTGTGTGGTAATGGGCCAAAGGCCAATAAGCCCGGTAACATGAGTGGTTTCTAGCCCAATAACATGTGGGGTATAGTTTTAGCTAGCCCAATAAGACGGTTAATATTTATTGAGATAGGCCCGGCCCAGATTCAGAGTTAAATTATATAAAAACTGTCGTTAACTTTTATCTGATTTTAAAAAAAAATATTTTTACATACTTCTGAAAATATAACAAACCATCATGAACTTTTCCTGTAATTTCCAAAAAACAATGATCACGTGAATATCATAGGGCTTAAAAGTAGTTTGGTCATAAAAATACACCGTAATATTAATGGTTTTCTTAACGATGTGCTGGTAATGATAGTTTTATAAAATTTTGAAGAAAAATTTATGATAGTTTATTGCATGTTAAAATCACCTGTATTTTTTTAAAAATTGATGAAAGATCGTTATAGCTTTAAGTAATTTCGCTTAGAATTAGTCCATGATCCACCGTACCGTACGGTATGATCATTGGGTAACAGAAATGAATAATAATAATAAAGTAAAAGGAAAGATACATGAGAATTCAAACTCGATTTGTGGGGTGTTTGATTCAGGGTGGAAATAGAAAAAAGCGGAAATAGGGAAACTCATTTCTTAATTTTGGTGTTTATTTGAAACTGACAAAAAAAATGAAAATATTTTTTTTTATCTTTTCTTTTTACACTTCTTTTTACACTATCATTTTTTGCTTATAGGGTGCTACACTTGGATGTAAGGAATCCGAGTGAAGTGAGGAAGTGGGGAAGTATAATTGCTCATTTCCCTATCTATCCAAACACCGAAAAAGGAAAATAAGAAAACTCCCTTTTCCCTTTTTCATCTCTCTTTTACACAACCATTTTCTCACTTCCAGAGTGCTACAGTTAATTTTGTGGTCATGTAAATCTCATTTATAATAAGTTATAGCATAAAACAGTTAATTTTTTGGTCATGTAAATCTCACTTGCATTCTAATTACAATCTATTTTTTATTTTTCTTAATTAATTTTTATTTTAATATTATTTTGCGGTCAACTTTGTGGTCAACTTTTCCATTTCCACTTTTCATTACCATCCAAACACCGGAAACGACAAAACATTTTCCAAACCACACTTCCCAACAACCATCCAAACACCAGAAAACTTACTACTCATTTCCCTTTTTCCTAAAGGAAATAAATCTTACTTCCTACTTCCTCACTTCACACCAATTCCTTAAATCCAAACTGACTATTTGCTTGGATGTTAAAAGTCATGAAACACTAAGGTGTTTGTTTGGACCGTAATTCGTAAAAGACTTACGCAACTCAGCTGCTACTTACTTGCAACCCAATTACCACGCACTTACAACTCACTTACAGTTAATTTTGTGGTGATGCAATTTTGTATTATTTTTTTATGTTATTAGTAATTTTTTAATATTTAACATTTTTATTATTTATTTGCAATATTAAAAAATTTTAAATCACCAAATAGTTAATTTTGTAGTGAACTTTTCACTTAGACTTACACATTACGACAACCAAATACCGAAAAATACAATACACTTTCTCACTTACAACTTTATATTACCAGTCAAACACCGTAAAACTTACATGCATGTAACTCATTTACAACTGTAAAAGAATTTACTAATTACGACTTATAAATTACGGCCAATTACGACAACCAAACACACCCTTAATTTCGTGGTCATATAAATCTCGTGTGCAGTTTAATTACAATAAAAAAACCATATAAATAATATTTATTTTAATATTATTTTACGATCAACTTTATAATCAACTTTCCTACATTCACTTTCACATAATTAATCAAAACGTCAGAAAACACAATATATTTTTTATTTACACTTTCACATTGGGCCTGTTTGGTTAAGGGTGGAAGTGAGGAATTGAGGAAGTAGTAATAATTCCCTTTGGAACTTGAGAATTGGTTAGTAAGTTTTCCGGTGTTTGGATGTTGTTGGGAAGTGTGGTTTGAAAAATATTTTGTCTTTTCCGGTGTTTGGATAGTAATGTGAAAGTGGAAGTGGAGAAGTTGACCACAAAGTTGACCGTAAAATAATATTAAAATAAAAATTTATTAAGAAAAATAAAAATAGATTATAATTAGAATGCAAGTGAGATTTACAAGGTCAAAAAATTAACTGTTTTGTGTTACAATTTATTACAAATGTGATTTACATGATCACAAAATTAACTGTAGCACTCTGGAAGTGAGGAAATGGTTGTGTAAAAGAGAAAAGATAAAAGAAAAAGAGGTTTTCTTATTTTCCTTTTCCGATGTTTGGATAGATAGGGAAGTGAACAATTATACTTTCTTATTTCCTTACTTCCGCTCACTTCCTTGCAACCAAACAACCCCAATCAAACACTGAAAAAGTTACACAAATCTTAATTTTTACTTTTTTTTCTCACGTTTTTTCCTCTCCGTTTCTCACTTAGACACTTTTTCCTCCCGCTTATAAACAGCCAAAGGTAAGATTCAAATTGGATTGTTGGAGAATTTTTTTTTAAAAGAATAAAAATAAAACAAACCGTGTTGGATTTGAGATGGCCCAGTTTCTGTGTTGAATACAATCTTCACTGAACACTAAATTGACATTGGAGTCTTTTGACTTTGAGCTGCAACACCCGTAGAACGTTGAGCGCGAGGTCTGTCACACAATGGCTTAGAAATGAAATGTTTTTCTTCTCGCCGTGTTTTTCTTCACCGCAGTCACCGCCGTCCCCGGACCGTAGGTTCCGGTGAGCCCTTAGGTGAGACCCAGTGCCTCCATCCAGCTGAATGATGTTGGGATTTGGGTCGAACAAATAGTCCCACATCGGCTAGACGTGGGGATGGTCTTGGGTTTATAAGGATTTGGGAACTCCACAAACTAGTCTTTTGGGATGGTGCCCTGAGTCCTTCAAGTGGTATCAGAGCCATGCCCCGAGCTTAGTCGTGTGTGCTCCTTTGCAATAGGCTTATTATTTTAGTCACTCACCTCCAAATTAACTCAAAGATCAAGTGGATTGAGAGTTCTGACCACACTCAACTCTCAACATCACTTGACCAACTCGGTCCTAAAAACCAATACGGATTCTTTTACGTATTCCTCTCTTAAACTTTTTATATTTTTTTGTTAATTTTTTAAATCTTTGTAATTTCAATTTAGTTCCTCAAATCATTTACGTAATCTCAAATCAGGACAACAATTAGATTGTCATTCAAATTAAACAGAAAAATTAAATTTGTTAGAGAACTAAACATAGTTGACTTAAAAATCCTTAAATCAAGGAGCATGAGAAGAAGATTTTTGTGTTCACATGAGAAAAATGATGAGAAAAAGAAGACATAAAGAAGAAGAAGAGGGTGGGGCCTGCTAATTCCAACGGTTCGCTGCCAGAAAATAAAAGGTAAACCTATCTTTTTATAAATTTCTGGTAACTTTTACGGAATATTTTCCTTTTCACATAAATATTGTCCAGATTTGCTATTACTCGGAGCATTTGAGGGACTAAATTGAAATTACAAAAATTTAAAGAACTAATAAAAAATTATGAAAGATTTGAGGGACGAATACATAAAAAATCCAAGCTAATATAGTTTACCATCTTACTTTTATTTATCACTCCTTAAAGAAGGGGAATGCTGCTGCTCATGCATGACTCTGGCTCCGAGTTCTATTGCAATTTGGTGAGAAATCCGAAAAAGAATTTGAAAACTTAATTGGCTATAAATAAGACCTCATTGAGGTAGTCAAGCGTAAGCCAAAAATCATATAGAAAATTTAAGATAAGAGGAAGAAGAAAAAGAGAATCTCCTGCGAGTTTCTTCTTCGAGTTGGCAACAAAAGCGAGGGGTTTTGAGAACCTTGGAAGGATCAAGTTCAGGGGTTTGATCTTTTTGGAGGAGAATCGGTACATCATTGTGGTGGAGAAACATGTTGACAAGAGTTTGATAAAGTGCCCTTGATCTCTTCTTCTAGTATTCTTGAATCTTTTGGTTGGGAATTTTAGAGTTGGTGAGAGTATGTGATATTGTAACTTTTATTCTCATAGTGGATTTTACTACTACTTACCCTATGATTATTCCCATAAGGTTTTTTACGTAAATCTTTGTCTCTTTTAGTTTGTTCTTACTTGATTGTTCTTTATATTTTGCCTAGATCAGTGTTGTGAATTTAGTCGATAATTCTCAGGAAATTCGTGATCGATCAATGGTGTTAAATTCTATCAGATGATATCAGAGCAAGGTTGTTAAGCGATAGGAGAATACCTTGAACAATCGGATGATTTCTCTCAATGGAAATAATTAGACGATTGGAAGCCCTACATAGAGGATCTACTGTATTGTAAGGATTTGCAAGAACATCTAGAAGGAGAACAAGCGAGGCCAAAGGAAACATCTGAGGCAGATTGAAAAAAGTTAGATAGCAAGATGGTCAGATACATCAGATAGTGACTGAAAGATTCAGTGTTTCACTATGTGTCTACAGAGGAATCAACATATTCTCTGTGACAGACCCTAGAGGGTCTCTACAAGTGGAAGACTGCCACGAACAATGTGTAATACCCCAAAGTTTATATATAATTATATGGCTATCTGGAAAATATTATTCACATAATTATTATAATTAAGTATTCGTTTTTGAATTCCTAGAATTCTATAAGAAAGGTTGTGCATGCACAAGCTATGCATGTGTACGTGTTGTATACATGCACAGGCTAAGACCTAGATTAATTGGTGGAGAATAATTAAACCGGAATTAATCTGACTTCTAGTTTAGCCATTATGTTGAGATGGCAAGGTTTGTCTATAAACATGAGTAGACACATGTGAATGTGTATCCACACACATTTGTTTGTGCATAAGTGTGCAACTATTTATTTGATTAAGTGCGATTAGAAATGAGTTGTAAGATAAATATAATTAGTTAGGTGGCATGGAATAGTAAGGGCATGACACATACTAGGAGGTGGGCATGTAGAGGTTAAGGAGATGACACAACACCTCCTTAGTGTCATACTCAAATTGAGTATGCAAGACATTACATAATTTTTTTTCACCTTTCAATTCTATTGCCTTTTCCCTTCTTGCTGTCATTTTATTGTGGGTGGGTGCTGGCCCTTGGGATGTTCTTGCTGTTGGCCAAGAGAGAGAAGAAGGGGAAAAAAAGAGTAAAAAAGGAAGAAAAATCAAAGGAAGAAGAAAGGGAAGAGAATGTACTCTTATCCCTCCACTCTCCTTATTTTGTTGTTGTTATACCCCCTCCCTCCCTCTCTCTCTCTCTCTCACACACACTACATCTAGCTAAGAAATAAGGAAAGAAGAGAAGGCAAGGGAAAGAGAGCTCTCCCTTTTTTCCATTAAATTTTACATAGCATATGTTTTTATGAGAAATTCTATAAAATGTTAACTTGTTGTGACGTGAGAAAATCTCATATATAGAGTTATGAAGTCTATGATTATATTATTAAGTTGTGAACCATGTGATTTTTTGATAAAAAGTTTTGAACTCTGTGAGTTTAGTAGGTGTGACTATATTAAGTAGCCAACCAAAATTTTGTGATGTAGAATTTTATCTGACTGAATAAATCTCATTCATATAAGATTATTTTATTGAGTGAATATTACCATATAATATATTGTTGGAAAGATCTTGAAGTCTGCTTTCTAGTTAAATTTGTTTTGTCCCATTTGGATATCTGTAGTAAGAGTTACGAGGAATTTGAGATCCAGATTGAGTTTTTAAAAACTTGTATGTTCCCTCGAATTCTATTGCAGAAAATATATGGATTTCTTTATTCTTTTGAAACTGTGTTCTTGGACTTGTGTCCTAATTGGAATATTATGATCTTGTGTGTGTTCATTAGAAACATGATCTTGTGTGTGTTCATTAGAAACATATGAACTAATGTATTCAACTTAAAGTTATGGACTTTCGGTGTTTTTTATAGAAACATAAACTTGTGTTTTTACTGGTGAGTTGTGAACTTGGCATTTGCTTTACATACACACACACAACCTACGATGGTCATTGGAAATACATAAGCTTTAGAAAGCTAAAGTATATGGACTATGTTGTGCGCACCGACAACAACCAATAGAGGATCCAACAGATCTCAACCACAAAGAACAATCCAACAAATCCAAGAAGAACAATTCAATCGCAAAAACAAGATTTAACGAGGTTCGGCCAACGTGCCTACGTCCTCGGGGCAATCAATGGAGAGATTTATATTAGGAAGATGATTACAATATCTCTTGGTCTCTTTGAATGCAAGAGAACCCCTTTGCTATCTCTCTTTCGCAGGTTCTTTTACAAGATTCTTACCCTAGAAAACAATAGCAGCCCTTAAATACAACAGGTTTTCGAACTACAGATTTCAGCCCAAACCCGACTGTCGGTCGACCGGCCTGGTCGACCGACCTCCACCTCGGTCGACCGGCCGGTCGACCGAAAACAACCGAGAGTTGAGCCCTGTTCAGTCAGACATTCCGGTCGACCGGGCGGTCGACCGGTCTCTGACACTGTGCACGTTGTGCATGTGCGGTCGACCGGCCCGGTCGACCGCTGAACCTGTTCTGCTGCTGCTGCTTGTTTTCTGCTGCTGTTTCCCTTCGTCTTCGTCGTCGACTTCCTCGGCGATCACTCGACGACCCCTCGACGATCCTAATCAACTTCCCCATCAGTAAACTCTCTCTTTCCAACAATTCTCCACCTCGGCGAAGATTTTCTCAAAATCTGAGCCGATCTCCAACGAACCCCAGTCCATCACCTGGCGAAATCGACACACGATCTCGGCGAAATCGACACACGATCTCGGCTTGCGCGCACCGGTCGAAATCGACACACGATCTCGGCGAAATCGACACACGATCTCGGCTTGGAATCTTTGGCTCATCTATTCCTGGAAAACATAGCACATGCTTTCCCTGCACTTCACCTTAGGAGAATTTTCATACCTGCCGATCACTAACCATGGCTCCCTCTCCGCAACTTCAGACCTCACGAAGACTTCCTTATGATCCAACACTGACTCTCCACTGACTAGCTCTATCTAGTCTACCTGTCTTCCACTGACGGTCCAACCAAGTCTGCGTAGAACACACCAAACATCATCGGCTTCAACTGGATGCACACCACTCCTTATGCAAGCTCAACATCTTCTAACCGGAAGATAAACCTGTTCATCGAGATCACACCATCTCACCACTACGTGAGATCCAACTGGCCACACCACTTCACCTCTACATGAAGTCTCTTCACCTCTACGTGAAGTCTCTCCATCTCTACGTGAAGCTTCAATAGGCCACAACTCTTCACCTCTACGTGAAGGTCCAGAATAACATCTCGAGAACCCAATTAGCTTCATAAGAGTTGCATCACCAAATGGCTGCGCCTTTACGGCTGCCTACGTACCTTTGCCCAAAAGGATCAAGCCAACCGTAGTTCATTAAAATGAGCTTCAGCAAGCTCAAATAATGGTACCTGTATCTGCAGCAGTGAACCTGTCAGACTGAGTCATATGAACCTCTTCCCGACCATCATAGAGAGCAACGGCCTTCAACTTGAGCTTGTCGCGTTCACAAGCTTGAGATTCATGCTTCTTTAACCACGAGTGTGGTTTCACCTTGGTTCCAATGGCTGCAAATAACTCGACATCCTCAACAATGTCGTCAACCTGTTCAGCATCACCTTTGGTATCATGAACTCCACCCGGTGTCACCTCCGCTGAAGTATCCTTTGATGCCGAACCAACTGGAGATGATGGAGTAGCATCAACCTCCACCCGCTGCAATCTTTCCTTGGTCTCCGTCCTCTCCACCTGCTGAGAGACGGTGAACTTCAACGCTGAAGTTTTTCCAAATGTGACATTCCTGCTCATCACGATCTTCTTGTCTTCGGGATCCCACAGCCTGTAGCTGTTCTTCTTGACGCCCAAATAGACAAACCTCTTTGCCCGCGGATTCACCTTGCCACTCTTGGCACTGAAGTAAGCCGGACTTCCAAATTCCCGCAGCATACCATGATCTTGAGCAAATTTTCTAGACCAAATATCCAATGGAGCTTTACCTCCTATCGCAGTCGATCTGTTCCTGAGATGGCTAGCATACTCAGTCGCCTCAGTCCAAAGCGACTTGTCCAATCCTGAATTAGACAATAACTTCCGAACCTCCTCCAGCAAGGAACGGACTATCTCTTTAGCCAACCCATCTGTACCTGTTGAGAAGTGAGTAGCAATCCCTGTGTTCTGGCCAAACTGTAGGAATCGGTCAATGTCTTTTCCAACATTACCATATGAAGCTCCTTTATCTTCCTACCTATCTGCCTCTCCATTCTTCCTCTCCACTTCCTCAACACATCTAGGGCTTCACCCCTTTGTCTCATAGGATATATCCACAACTGCCTAGATGAACAATCAATGAAAGAGACAAAGTACCTGTGACCTCCAAGCGATGCTGTAACGCCCCAATCCCGCAGGTACGGGGACGTTATGGCGACGTACGTACGCGAGGTGAAAACAACCTCACGTGTACGTTAAGCCTCAGTACAGTACAATACCTTCATATAGATATGAGGTCTAGCATGAAAGCAGTACAAGAATACCTGCAGAAAGAGGTCAGCGATCATAACAGATATGAAAAAAAGGATAAATAAGATAACAGAAATAGAACACTAAAATACCTATGAATAGTCCTGATGCGGAATCTCCCATGTGACTCCAAGGCACTCTCTGAAGCTATCGTAACTCGGATCTCCAATCTGGGCATGCAAACCCAGGGTCGTCAGAAAGCGACCTAGTGAGTGGTAAAATAAAGAAGGCAGGAATATACTATAATAATACAAGCACGATAATAAGATATAAGATATGATGTGGTAACAGTAATAAGCAGTAGACAAATATAAATATGAAATCATCGGGTCATGTCTCTAATCGTGTCCAGGTTATATCATAAATAATATTGTCTAGTGGTGACGTAATAGATATGAATGTGCTAGTGATGACGTGACCGAAGTGAACATGCAGATGAGCATATGTAATATGAACATGCAAGTGGGCATATACAATATAACCTCACTACTGTGTTATACATATACAGTAAGGATGTCTACAAGGTATACCGAAAACAGAATATATGCACATATGCAGAAATAGTATGCCACTACAGAAAGAGTAACATGTAGCGGTTAGAGTAACAAGTATACATGTATGATATTGGATAATTGATCAGGTACGATAAGAAGTACAACAATACAATAGGAAACATGTATCAGGCAAGGAACAGTAACAAGTAGTAAACATGTATCAGGCAAGTGACATGTTATTTATACAATAGTAGCAATCAGTACCGCTTGCTATTTTAATTACTCTCTTCCAGTGTCCCATACCACTGGCAGTTCATACTGGAGCCCGCACTCCAGTCGAACCCATCCGGACATGGCCTACGGGTACCATTATCCAAACGAGAGAGTAACCAAATAACAAGTGTTCCCGACGTCACTATTGTGTATACTGGTTTTATTATGTTAATTGGAAACTCATGGTCGAGGAGTTCTTATCGGGTAGGTGTATCCCGTGCATACCCGGGATCACGGCCTTAAACAAGCCCCTGGCTGCCCCAGGGGTCCGTTTAAGGCCGTGATCCCGGGTATGCACGGGATACATCCACCCGATAAGAACTCCTCGACCATGGGTTTCCAATTAACATAATAAAACAGTATACACAATAGTGACGTTGGGAACACTTGTTATTTGGTCACTCTCTCGTCTGGATAATGGTACCCGTAGGCCATGTCCGGATGGGTTCGACTGGAGTGCGGGCTCCAGTATGAACTGCCAGTGGTATGGGACACTGGAAGAGATTGATTAAAATATCAGGTGGTACTGATTTCTACTATTGTGTCAATCACATGACTTGCCTGATACATGTATACTAACTTGTTACTGTTCCTGTTATTTTGTCTGCTATCATGTTCACTGTGATCTTACTTACTTGTTACTGTTCCTCTTCATGTTATCGTATCCGCTATCATGTTACCTGTAGATTTTGCTACACTACCTGATACCTATGGTGGCATACTACTCATGCACATGTACACCTTGCATCACATATATTCTGTTTTGTATTGCTTATATGCTATTTAGACACAACACAGTAGCATGTTCATATTGCATATGCCCACCTGCATGTTCATTTATATCACTACCACGTTCACTACTTTTACGTCACCACTAGCAAATTCATATCTATTACGTCACCACTAGACAATATTATTTATGATATAACCTGGACACGATTAGAGACATGACCCGATGATTACATATTTTTATTTGTCTACTGCTTATTACTGTTACCACATCATATCTTATATCTTATTATCGTGCTTGTATTATTATAGTATATTCCTGCCTTCTTCATTTTACCACTCACTAGGTCGCTTTCTGACGACCCTGGGTTTGCATGCCCAGATTGGAGATCCGAGTTACGATAGCTTCAGAGAGTGCCTTGGAGTCACATGGGAGATTCCGCATCAGGACTATTCATAGGTATTTTAGTGTTTTATTTCTGTTATCTTATTTATCCTTGTTTTCATATCTGTTATGATCGCTGACCTCTTTCTGCAGGTATTCTTGTACTGCTTTCATGCTGGACCTCATATCTATATGGAGGTATTGTACTGTACTGAGACTTAACGTACGCGTGAGGTTGTTTTCACCTCGCGTATGTACGTCGCCATAACGTCTCCGTATCCTTAGGATCGGGGCGTTACAGATGCCGTCTTAGTAGGTCCCCATACACTCACGTGAACACGATCAAGAAGACCTTCATTGTGGTGAGTATTGGTGCTGAATCTCACCGTCTTCTTGTCCAGAACGCTGTGTCCACCTTCCAACTTGCAGGTAGCAGCACCTTCCATGGATTCCTTCTTTGCAGGAGCTTGCAAAGACCTTCCATCTTCGTGTCTGACCTTTCCCTGCCAGTCCTCCGGGCCAACACCATCTGAAGAACTTGAAGTCTCCACCTGATCTGTAATCGTACTACCCTTCAAGTAGTAGAGATTTCCTCGGCGGACGCCCTTCATCACCACCATCGAGCCCTTGATCATCCTGAGATCGCCATCTCGAACAGATATCACCATGCCCGATGCTTCCAAAGTTCCCACGGAGATTAGATTTCTCTTCAACTGAGGTACATACCTCACTCCTTTCAGCTCCCTTTCCATCCCATCAAACATCCTGATTCGGATTGTACCTACACCCTCCACGCTACATGGGTGATCATCGCCCATAACGACCGAACACCCCTCCAGCTGCTCAAAGTTGGAAAACCAGCCCCGATTAGGGCACGCGTGGTATGTTGTACCTATATCCAGAATCCACTCATGTTTCCATGAGTTACCAATAATGGGAGAACTGACTGAAAACGAGAAACCTGACGAGTCCGAATCTGCTCCATCCGCCTGTGACCTGCTCCTCTGAGTATTCGTCACTTTTGCAAGATTTGTTTCAGCATTCGGCTCCTTCTTCTTCCCCTTGAACTTCGGACAGTCCACTTTCCAGTGCCCTATCTCTCGGCAGAAAATGCACTGATCCTTCCTCAGATCCCTATAGCCCGACCTGGACTTCGATCTTCCTCTCACCTCCTTGCCCTTCCGCGATGAACTTCTGCTTCTTACATCCAGTGCCTCCGCCACTGAGCTTGACTGTGAAGGATGCCTCTCATTCTTCCTTGTGTCATAACTCATCAATGCAGACGACACCTCATCATAATTCAAGCTCTACCTTCCATTAATGAAGGTCAGTGTGAATGTCTCATACTCCTCCGCCGGGAGTGAGTTCAGAAAGATGACCGCCTTATCTTCCTCATCTACCGTGACATCCACATTTAGGAGATCTGTAAGAAGCTTCGTATATCGGTTTATGTGCTCATTTACTATGCTCCCCTTCTTCATCCGAAACTGATACAGCTTACTCTTAAGCTGCAACCTAGACTCCACGCTCTTAGTCAGGTATTTCTTAGCAAGGGTGTCCCACAGCTTCTTTGCCGACGTCTCATGTTGTGCAAGATATTTGATGTCTTGCGACAAGCATGAACGTATCAAGCCACATGCCGACCTGTTCATCTTCGCCCACTCTTCATCAGTGGTCGTGTTCCTCTTCCTCTCCAATAGGAGCGTGTCCTCGAGGTTCGATGCATTCAGTGCATCCATAACCTCACACCTCCACATCCCGAAATTATTAGTTCCATTGAACTTAACAACTTCAATCCTTGGGTGATTGTTCATTATCTTAACAGATGCAGTTTCTTCTGCCATTGAGATTTTCCCTGATTCTCTATCTATGCGGAAGATCAACCAACTTTGAAATAGATCTCTACTCAGATAAAAATAGGATTTTTACCTGTCCCTTGAAACCCTAGATCGAGTTTCTCACCAGATCTACTCCACCACGGATTCAATGAGCCCTCCTTGAGTCCTTCTCAGATCGACACACGATCTCCTCGAACACCCAATACCTCAGATCTGAGATCGACACACGATCTCCACCGGATCCGATCTCGAGCCCTTCCGAATCCTCAGAAATCCCAAAAAGCAACCTGGATGCTCTGATACCACTTGTTGTGCGCACCGACAACAACCAATAGAGGATCCAACAGATCTCAACCACAAAGAACAATCCAACAAATCCAAGAAGAACAATTCAATCGCAAAAACAAGATTTAACGAGGTTCGGCCAACGTGCCTACGTCCTCGGGGCAATCAATGGAGAGATTTATATTAGGAAGATGATTACAATAGCTCTTGGTCTCTTTGAATGCAAGAGAACCCCTTTGCTATCTCTCTTTCGCAGGTTCTTCTACAAGATTCTTACCCTAGAAAACAATAGCAGCCCTTAAATACAACAGGTTTCCGAACTACAGATTTCAGCCCAAAGCCGACTGTCGGTCGACCGGCCCGGTCGACCGACCTCCACCTCGGTCGACCGAAAACAACCGAGAGTTGAGCTCTGTTCAGTCAGACATTCCGGTCGACCGGGCGGTCGACCGGTCTCTGACACTGTGCACGTTGTGCATGTGCGGTCGACCGGCCCGGTCGACCGCTGAACCTGTTCTGCTACTGCTGCTTGTTTTCTGCTGCTGTTTCCCTTCGTCTTCGTCGTCGACTTCCTCGGCGATCACTCGACGACCCCTCGACGATCCTAATCAACTTCCCCATCAGTAAACTCTCTCTTTCCAATAGACTATGTGTATTTATTAGCAAGTTGATATCTTTGTCAAACTAGTAGTAAATTAAGAACTTTATACGTCTACTAGCAATAAGAACCTATTTAATGGATTATCAACTTATAGAGCTAAAGCAATTAATATAATTTGTGGACTTTATGTAGATAATGGAAAGACATGAACACGTGAATTGTTAATCCATTATAAAGGGATAAAAAGCGGATCTAGTTGCGGTTGTTTGGTTAGGGGTGGAAGTGAGGAAGTGGGGAAGTAGTAATAGTTCCTTTTGGAACTTGAGAATTGATTAGTAAGTTTTCTGGTATTTAGATGTTGTTAAAAAGTATGATTTAAAAAATGTTATGTCTTTTTCGGTGTTTGGATGGTAATGTGAAAGTGGAAATGAAAAAGTTGACCATAAAGTTGACCACAAAATAATATTAAAATAAAAATTAATTAAAAAAAATAAGAATTGAACTGTAATTAGAATGCAAGTGAGATTTATGATCACAAAATTAACTGTTCTGAATTATAACTTATTACAAATGAGATTTATATTACCACAAAATTAACTGTAACACCCTCGAAGTGAGGAAATTGTTGTGTAAAAGAGAGAAGAGAGAAGAAAAAAGGGTTTTCTCATATTTCTTTTCCGGTGTTTGAATAAATAGGGAAGTGAGAAATGACACTTTCTCATTTCCTTACTTCTGCTCACTTCCTTGAATCCAAACAGCCCTAAAAACTCAAATATCTCAAATCTTGGAAATATATTTCAATTTGGCAAACCAGTGAATCTCTGTGAAATTTCATAGAAAACTAAAAACTTGGGAACTAATAGAAAGTCATGGGAGTAAAGAGTCAATATAAGGCCATGAGCTAATGGCTTTTTACTCTCTTAAGTTGAAATCTATTGACCTTTGAGTATATTAGAAGGTGATGAATTCATGCACTCATGGAAAACTATTGCTGGTGTTTTTATGTGATTTACTTAGAAAGTAATGAACATACATCGAAAGACTATGTATTTATGGACTCATTAAAGGGTAATGTCATGTGTCAAAATGCTATGTGACTTGGGATTATTGGAGAGCCTTGAGTTGGCCCAAGGTTATAATTACCGGTTTCTTTTGATGATTACATAACTCATGTAGTTATGAGGTACTAATCAAACTCAAGTGTTTAAATTTTTCCGAGTTTAAAGAAGATTTAGTTTCATTCTTCCTAAAAAGAAAGGTGTTGGAGTGCTTAAGCTTACTCAAGGATGGGATTCAAGCTCGGACGATCAAGAAAGAATTTTTAGAGAAGCCCACTTGAAGGATACTTGAAGACATGTAGACCCTAATGAAAAAAAATAGAATGTTTAAGTGTAAGGTGTTGAATTGATACTCAAGATCACACACACAATACAAAATTTCATGTTTGGTTTTTGGATTTTGGTATTTTACAAAATGGTTATTGATACATGCTCTATATTTTTTTTCCATATTTTTATATATACATTTTCAAACATGTATCTCATAGCCTATATGTTGCCAAAACAAATTTTGCACATATATAATTATGTAAAAATATTTTTTATTTCAAAAACTATCTTTAAAATGATTTTTAGGGTAGGTCGGCCGACCAACTGTTCGACCGCCCTATGTGCAAAAGATATGCACAACTGCTGGTCGACCGGGCGATCGACCGGTTGTGCACAACCTATTTGTGCATGTTTGTCGGTCGATCTCCAAACCTTGGCTGCCCCTGTTTGGCACTTCAGTCGACCAATCGGTCGACCGTTTCTCATGTCAGTGCTCTCCTTTTGTTTCGGTTGATTGACTTGTAATGGCTAGTTTTGAACTAGCCTGTGCGATCGACTGGCTAGTCGACCGACAGGTTGTCTCTGCTATAGTAACGACTAGTTTCTAAATCTGCTGGATCTTTGACTTTTCCCCAACGAGTATTTTTGCAGTTTTTGGGTCTAATCACCCACCTAATATCCTGATTTACTTTTATATATATATATATATATATATATATATATATATATATATATATATTTATATATATATTTATATATATATATATATATATATATGGTTCATTTGTAGTAGATTAAAGATAAGAAAAAAATATTTTAATCAAGAAAAATCAAGTTTTTATTAAAGAGAAAATTTTGAAAAATCTTTAGTTTTCAAGTTTCAAGTGCTCTCAATTCCAAATCAATTTTTGCAAGTTTTAATCTCTCAAATTCATTCTTTTTAATTGAAATTTCTCTCACACAAATTTCTTGAGCTTCATTTCTCATTCTATACTCTGGGAAGTTGTAAAGAGAGGGTTTATGATCTTTGTGGTCACCAAGAGCTTGTAAACTTTAATAGCATTGTGCTACCTCTTGTGTAAAGAATTAAAAGTTGGAGTTGTAGCTCCGGGTGTTGTGTAGACCATTATAGTTCCATTATGAAAAATCTTAAGTGGATAGTTGAAATCCTTTACGCGATGAAGGCGGGGACATAGAGCGAGTTGCTTGACCTTAAAACAAATTTCTTGTGTTTGTGATTGCTTTCTCTCTCACTCACACTCTTTCTTTATTGCTTATATTTGTGTTTTTTTTTCATTGCACTTGCTATACATTATTTGCATCATTCATATTTGTCAGTTTTTCTCTTTCAATCAAGAAGGCAATTGAGCACCTCAACTCTTAATCTAGAAGATATAGAGAAGAAGTTCTAGAGCCCTTAATTGGGAATCTGACTTCACTTCTTAATTTGAGTTGACTATTTGCATTATTAGACCAATATCAGACCAACTATCCTTATCACCATCGGTTACAGTAAAAGATTTGGTCACCGATTTTGCAACTCGACTTCCAGAGAATTCAAAATACGACCATCTTAATTTTTCATATGGGAAAGTTAAAACCATCAAACTTGGGTGGGGATTTGATGCTATCAGCTATGAATGCAAGTGTGTATAATAAAAAAGTAATGCAAATGAATGATTAGCAAGAGAATCTCTCTAGAGTGGTTAAACCAAAATGTAAAGTTCAATGCTCTGATACTAATTGAAAAATTACCAAGAGGGGGTGAATAGGTGATGATGCTAATCAAATGTGGATGCAACAAGTTAAAGCAAACAATCCAGATGGTCTACTCAAAGCAAGGAGTTGAAGTCGAATTATCTATTAAAGACTCTAAAACTTTCCCTCTTAATTCCTCTAAATAAAAGTTGAGGCACAAAATTGCTTCCTTGCTTAAGTGAGCGAAAATTGATAATCTAACAATCAATAGCAATATAGTAAAACAAATGTATTATGATAGAAAGAATGAAAAATAAAGTATGAACTCAAGTAGAACAATGAAAATAGAAGCAAGAATAAGAGACAAGACAATTACAAACACAAGTAGTTTGTTTCGAGGTTTAAGTAACTTTCTCTACGTCTCCGCCTTCACCGTGTGAAGAATTTCTACTATCAACTAAGGATCACCACAAAGGCCCACAATTATAAAGTCTACTTAAGACCCGGAGTACAAAACTCCAACTCTTAACTCTCAACCCTCTATTTTGTCGCCGATGTGTGGGCAAAAAATATTCAAAACACTTAATTTTTAGTTTATATATAATTGAAGTGATAAAGATCAACTTCAACGGAGTGGATCTTGTATTCAAATGTCGGAGGGTTATATTTGATTGGGAAGAATTAGAGCTCGAATCTTTCCGGAAAGGCACAAGTCTATACCGTAAGGACTTAGGGCATCATCCCAAAAGGCTAGCCTTCTAGGTGGAGTAGCTCAAATCCTTATATACCCAAGACCATCCCTTTGTCTAGCCAATATGGGGCTATTTGTTTGCACAAATCTTAACAATTCCCCCTCAAATAAAGAGTTCCATACTTGCGTCTTAATCGTTGTGCTGCACTGCATTGTGATTTTTCCACTTGCACCTACGCCTGCGCCCTTTTTTACTGCACTGTGTCATTCACTGCACCTGTGCCTATGTATGTGGCTTTTTCGCTGCGCTGCACTGTGCCTTTCATTGCACCTGTGTCCGCACCCAGACTACGTCATCCACTCTTGGGAGATTTTTCACGCATGACTAATTTTGGGGCATGGCTCTGATACAATTTATAAGGACTTGGGGCACCATCCCAAAAGACTAGCCTTTTAGGTGGAGTAGCTCAAATCCTTATATACCTTAGACCATCCCCTGTCTAGACAATGTGGGACTATTTATTTGCACAAATCTTAACATATATAGACCGAATCCTTCTCACTCAAATACGGACTTAGGACATCCGAATACAAGATCCACTCCGTTGAAGTTGATCTATATTATTTTAAGTAATTAAAACCAAAAAATATGTATTTTGAATACTTTTTACCCATCTATCAAGTAGGCACAAAATAGACAGCGAAATAGTGAGTTAGTTACTTGAAATATATATAGACTTGTGTCATTCCGGAAATATTCGAGGTCGAATTCGTCCCACTCAAATGCAGCCATACGACATCTGAATGCAAGATCCACTTCATTTAAGTTGATTTACATTCTTTCAAATGACTAAAAATAAAAAATTATGTATTTTGAATACTTTTTACCCATACATCAAGTAGGCGCTAAATGGACGGCCAAAATAGTGAGTTGGTTAGTTTAACGGTGTAGAATATTTGAAATCTAATAAAAATTGGTGTGTGAGTGTTTTTAAATGTTTAGATCATGATGAAATGTTTGGATCAAGAATTTGTATGTCTAATGACGTAGATCTAAGTAATATGCTATTTTCAGCTGTCCATTTTGCGTGCCCACTTGAGGGATGTGCAAAAATATTAAAATACATGATTTTTCATTTTTAGTTACTTGAAATAATGTAGATCAACTTCAATGGAATATATCTTGCATTCGGATGTCGTGGGGTTGTATTTGAGTGGGAAGGATTCGGCATTGAATCCTTCTGAAATGGCACAATTCTATATGTATATATAGAGATAGACATTCGTCATTTCGGAAGGATTCGAGGTCATTTTGGTTAAGAACTTCTCTTTCTTAACCAATATCATTTTCTTTCTTAACTCATTTCTAATGAATGTTAACTCATTTTATTTTCAGAAATAAAATCTAATTATAACTGCACAAGTAAGGTCTAGGCTTCAGGAGAAAATAATATGGGTTCATCCAAAAATAATATGCTTTCATCAGAAAGAAAAATTAGAGAAGTCCTTCTCATGCATCAGTCTTTTTATTTTTTATGTTTACTTTAAAGTCACTCTTTCTTACTTGTAATATACAGCTGGTTTGTGAATACAATGAAGAACAAATGCCAACTAATCTTCTTAATAGTAATAGAAGTCTAGACATTGGCGAGCAAAATAATGGTCCAAAGGTATTTTTCCCTATGCTACTTAGAATAGTTAAGTGATCACAGTTTATAAGTTCAACATATGACATATATTTTAAATTTTACTCTAATCCTACATGAAGAAGCATTGTCCTTTTAAGTTTCATGAAAAAGATTAAATTCAAATTTCACTATTAATACTTTTCAGGGAGTATGCTTGAATGGTTCTGAGAATAACTCCGAAAATCTTATAATGGATGAAGATGAGATATTAGATTCTAGCGACAGAAATTATGATGTGCAACCTGCCTTAAATGACAATAAGGAAGTTAACGAGCTATATGAAGGGGTGACATTTCCATCTGATGACGAGGACTTGAAGTTTTACAAAACATATGCACAAATTGTGGGTTTTAGCACGCGAAAGAATTCATTTTACAAATCTTTAAAGAAAAAGATTATAGCGAGGCATGCATGGACATGTTCTTGTGAGGGCCATCCATGTAAAACATATAATGAAGAAATTGACAAGAAAAGGGGCAAGCGAGACCGCAAATGTGAGACAAAAGCAAAGCACAAGGACTGGTTGTAAGGCTCAGATGACTGCAAAGATGGTTGATGCTCAGGCATGGATTGGTTCAGGCTTCATCAAAGAACATAATCATCCTTTGTTCTCCACTCCCAGTAAAGTTCGGTTTTTTCGGTCACATTGGACTATGACAGAAGCTCAAGTGGACATGATAAGTACTCTTCATGAACAAAATATCCCTACAGGAAAAATTATGTCTGTAGTATCATCCCAATGTGGAGGTCGCATAAATACATCTTTCACTGAAAAAGATTTGAGCAATCATTATTGGAGGAGCATGCAGAAAATTATTTGGGTGTGATGTGCAAACAACTATTGATAATTTCAAGAGTCTCCAGCAAGAAAATCCTTTGTTTTATTATGATATCAAAGTTGATGATAATAATACTGCACAACATTTATTTTGGGTTGATGAAAGGTCAAGGATGTCATATGATTATTTTGGAGACGTGGTCACATTTGATACTACTTATATGACTAACAAATATCGAATGCATTTTGCCCCTTTTGTGGGTACTAATCATCATCGACAATCAATTTTATTTGGCTGTGCTCTTATTAGGGATGAGACAGCTCCTCCTTTTGTGTGGATTTTTGAGACTTTTCTGAAAGAAATGTATGGAAAGCATCCTCGTGCAATTATAACTGATCAAGATCTAGGCATGAAAAAGGAAATTGAAACGGTATTTCCAAACAGCATTCATATACTTTGCCAGTGGCATATTATGAGAAAAGCAAGAGAGATGTTATGCCAAGTTTATAACAGTAAAGAGGGCTTTCCTGACACACTTGATGAATGCATACAGTGGCGGACCCATAGGGACCCATTTTTTCATATATTGCCTTCAACTCCCCCCCAATATTGTCTTAAATTTCTTTTTATTTTGGTTTTCTTTTGACAAATTTATTTCTACTTCTACTCCTGATTTAGTGGAGAATATTGTTTTACTCTTTTGACAAATTCATATAATTCATAAGTACAAGTTGCAGCACGCCCCAAAATTTATTTCTGACTCCGCCTCTGAATGCATAAACAAGCAAACACAGTTGAAGAATTTGAAACATCATGGTCATCTATGGTTGAGAAATATGAACTTCAAGAACATGAGTATCTTAAGTACTTACATGATATTTGTCATCGTTGGGCACCACCATACTTCCGTGGTACCTTTATTGCTAAAATGTCAACAACGCAACGAAGCGAGGGTATGAACGCTCTTTTTAATGGATATGTCAATTGGCACACATCCATTTATCGAACAATATGAAGAAGCAGTCGAAAGTCTATATGCCAAAGAAGATGAGGACTTCAGAACTTTGTCAACAAAATCAAGGTTGTGGTCAGAATATATCATTGAAAAACAAGCTTCAGAAATATATACTCGAAGAATTTATAAGAAATTCTTTTAGCAACTGCAGCGGACAACTAGATGTGAAATGGAAGAGCTAGAGAAAAATCGAGTTTACAAGGTCATAAAAGTACAAGATCTTTCAAACCCGAATGCTCCAAGGCCATCATATATTGTGAAATCTAATTTTCAGAGTCTTCTGTTTCTTGCCAATGCAATTTGTATGAGTTTGCTGGTATATTATGTACTCATAACATTAAGGTTTTTTTGCATCTTAGAATCAATCAAATACCAGACCATTATATTATGAAGCGATCAATTAAAACGGCTAAGGAAGGGATGGTTCATATTTCAGCAAATAATCTTGTTGATTGTAGAGAATCAGAAAGCATTTGGTTTAATAATTTGGGTCGGAGTATGCTCTAGCTTGCAATAGAAGGTTCTACATGTAGAGAGAGAGGAGATAGTGGAAGATAGCAAAGGGACCGGAAGTTAAAGGGAGCGAGAATGGCGAATGCAGCAGCCAGGACAGCTCCCGATCGATCGATAGATAAGGCCGGTCAACCGGCGTGCACGACATGCACAGAAGTATCCCGGTCAACCGCTCGGTCGACCGAGGCAAGGAAAGGTCGACCGCCCGGTGTACCGACTGAAACATGGCCGCTCTCTGTTGGTGCCGGTCGACCGGGCCAGTCGACCGACAGACACGTTTCTGCTGACCTTTCTGGATTCGGATTCTTTTTTTAGTTTGGGATCGAATTCAATCAGGGTTTCCTAAAACACTGAGACTCTGTGGCTATAAATAAGGGCTAGAGCCCTCATATATTATATCTAAGGAAAATCTCTCAAGTATCCCTCTGTATTTGTATGCATTGATTATTGAATCAATAAAATCTCTTTCCCTTACTCCGAGGACGTAGGCAAATTACCGAACCTCGTTAAATACTGTGTTGATTTATTTTTTCTAGTGTTCTCTGTTCTTACCGTGTTGGGTACATCTCCGGCTGCATCTGTCTCTGTTTGGTTGATAGATTTCTCAGAAAGGTTTTTGCAAGGGCCCACGCAACAAATGGTATCAGAGCATCTCAGGTTCGTCGTGGGATCGTGTGTTGATTCCGAAGGCATCAGTTGTTGCTTGGCACAGATCGTGTGTCGATCTCAGAGCAGCATTGGGACTGTTTGTGGGATCGTGTGCCGATCTCAAAACAGCGTGTGGATTGCTCGAGGAATCAATTCGGAGGAGTAGATTGCTTCAGAAACTCTTTGAGGATTTCGCGTGGAGGTAAAGATCCTATCTTTATATATTTTATTTTTTTAACTCCATTTGTTTTCGCATTACTGAGGAATTAGTTGAGAAGATGGCTGGAGAAAGTACATTGTCAGGAAAATCCGTAAATCCACATCCGTTAAGGATTGATGTGGTGAAGTTCGACGGCAAGAACAACTTCGGTATGTGGAGATGTGAGGTGATGGATGCGCTGACGGCATCAAATCTCGAAGACACTCTACGGTTGAAGAAGAAGCACGCATCAACAACTGAAAAAGATTGGGACAAGATGAACCGAATGGCTTGTGGCTTGATCAGGTCTTATCTGACACAAAACATCAAGTATCATGTGTTGCATGAAACATCTTGAAGCAGCTTGGGAGATCTTGGAGAAAAAGTATCTAACGAAGAGCGTCGAATCGCGGTTGCAGTTGAAGAGTAAGCTTTATCGTTTCCAAATACAGAGAGGATGCTCCATTAACGAACACATGAATAGCTACACAAAACTTCTTACAGATCTAGTTAATATGAATGTGGAGATCGATGAAGAGGATAAGGCGGTAATTCTATTGAATTCTCTTCCTAGGGAAGAGTATGATACCTTTACTCTTACATTGATCAATGAAAGAAAATCTCTTGACTACAATGAGATGTCTGGTATGAATTAAGGAGGCAGGACAGACTGTCTTTTTCAAGGAGCACAACAGTAGAGGCATTAGCGGTAAGAGACAGGAGTTCCAATCGGAAGGGAAGAGGTGATCAGGGAAGATCAAAGTTTAGATTAGGCAGTGTTCTAAATTACCCCCGATATAACCCCGATATTGCGCCGATATTGCTTTTACGGCACCTAGCCGCAATGATTTAGCACATCCAAACTGATATAGCATTTTTCATCCAAAATCGCCGATAAATAGGCATGAACCCGATATATCGGTCGCAATTTCGGTGATTTTGGACACAATATAGCGTTTTACACCCAATTTCTAGGTTAGATAGTTGGGTAATTCGAGTGATATGCCAATGTTGTTGGCCCAGAGGCCTTCCACTCTAGTTTTGATGATGATTAACTTATGTAGTTATGGTTTACTAATAATCTTGTGATATTTAGTTTCAGATATTTAACGAAGATATTAGTAGGTGATTAGTTTCAACAAAGGTATTTTGGAGCTTTCACACGGTGATTCAAGAGCTCGAGCGTCAAGTTCATATCTAGCACTCGGTTGGAGTCAAGCTCGGGGAATCGCGTTTGGATCGAGTCAACTTGGAGACTGCATTCTATAAGAAGGCTTCGGTTTGTTTAGTTAAGATTTAGTTTAGATTCATTGTAAAGATTAGATAGTGTGATATGCTCAAGTTCACAACACACACACGTTTCATGTTTATTGGTTTTAGTTTTCGGTTTAACCGATCTTGGTTTTCATGAACAGATAGAATCAAAACAAGTTTACATGGTTTAATGTATATTAGAATTGATCTATATACATATATGCTTTATCTATTTAGAAAAACTTATTTTGATAAACTATTCATGTGTTTGGAGTTTTATATTTAGACAAAACCTATTTTTGGATTTAATGTCAAAAACATAGATATAATACCTTTCATGTATATTGGATTCTATCCATATACTATATGCTTCAAAGTTGTTTAAATATCATGTTTTTGTATTTACATGAGTTTTGAAAAATCGGATTTCCATTTCAAAAATCTTAGTTTTGGAAAATACAAAATTTAGTTTAAGGCAAATTTTTATCACACAAAGATGGTTCAAATAGTTTGAAAAATGTGTTAAATTTTTGTCACACATATTTGTATTTCAAAGATAATACAAGAACTGATTTTTGTGAAATTTATGTGATTTTATGAAATTTAATTGAAGTTAAAAAAACTAGTTTTTAAATCCTAAAATTTTCCCTGCCAGGCTCTAACGGTCGACCGGGATGATCGACCGATGTGCACAAGACGTGCACAAAGGCCAAGTGATTTGGCCGGTCGACCGTGCGGTCGATTGACTGAAGTCACCCCACTCTCGGTGGGGCCGGTCGACCGGGCGGTCGACCGGCCAGAGAGCAGTTGCTCTCTGGATCTAGCACGATCGACCGAGCGGTCGACCAGAGAGCTCAACGGTCAAAAATTTGACCATTGGCCGGTCGAACGGCCGGTCGACCAGAAGGGCATTCTGACCCTTTTCAACTGCCAACGGGCAGATTTCTAATGAGGATATAAATACCCCATTTGAAGTTAGTTTTCAACAAGAATTTTCAAGAGCAAAATTTTCATCTTCTCAAGCGTTTTAATACAAGTTTTCAAAAGAGTTTTTAAGCTAAAAAATTTATCTTTTATTTGTTTCAAAGGGTTGAAAAAAATCAAGAAAAGGAGAAGTCTTCGGGATTGGTTTTGATCTTCACTTTATATTCATTCTAGAAGTTTTTTCAAGAGTTTTTCTTTGAGTTTTTGATTTTCAAACTCTTTATTTCTCACACTTGAGCTTATCATTCTATCCTATCTATAGGATCTTTATTTTAGTGAGAAAGAATTGATTTGTGGTTGTTAGACCACCAAGTTGTAAATCTTCCATTGATTGTGATATCCCTCTTGTGAGAGGTGATTGAGTTGTTATCCCTCAAGTGTGAGGTGATAGTGAAAGTGGTATTTGGCTCCCTCTAGTGAGAGGTGGAGATTGTGTTGGAATCCCTCAAGTGTGAGGTGATTGATTTGTGTGGCTAAGTGCCTATCCCTCTAAGTGTAGAGGTGATTTGTTTTGTGCCTTATCTCTAAGAGTAGAGGTTGTATTGGTTGGAGAGAGGAGTTGTGTACTCCCAATTGTATTTGCCCCAATCCTCAGTGGAGGTTCCCTGTGTGGGAAGTCCTGTGTGAGCGAGTTAGTGAAAATCCTTCTGTGTGAAGGCGGGGACGTAGAGCTGTGTGCTCGAACCTCGAAACATATCTTGGTGTTTGCGATTGATCCACTTTCTCTAACTCTCTCTTACATTGTGCATTGATTCATATTGTCATATCATATACATGCTTGTGTTGTTTGTGTGTGCCCATACTTGTGTTTAACCAAGAGAGCTTTACATAGCACCTCAACTTTTATTTAGAGGAATTCACAGGAGCTAGTACAGAGCCCTTCACCGGGAATTCGGCTACACTCGTTGGTTATACTAAGTGTGTTGTATTAAGTTTTTAATTTTCGCATTATTGTTCATAAATTAGCCGTACACCTATTCACCCCCCCTCTAGGTGTACTTTCAATTGGTTTCAGAGCCTACGCTCCTGATATTAGGTTTAACTACCTAGGAGTGTGATCTTAGTTTTGCTAATCTAGATTTGCATTTGCACACTTATATTGTTACACACACTCATGGACTTTATGACCCCACCTATATTTGATACTTCCAACATTGTTGTTTGGAAGGCTAGGATGTCCATGTACCTAAAAACCTAGGCTTGCATGTTTTTCTTGCCGCTACCAAGAAATCCTGTCTTGGTAATAGCAAGCATATAGAGGCCAATGCATAAGCTCTTGAGGCACTTAGAAGCACGCTTAACAAAGAATATCTTTCTATGATTTCTAATTGTGATTCCGCCTTTGCAGTGTGGAACACGTCGACCTCCTCCAAGCTTCAATTGCCAATCCAAATGGAGAAGGAATCTAGTGAGGATGAATCCGAACAACGATGCTACATGGTCCAAGGAATGACTCCCTTGAGGTATATTCGGAGTCCCAACTAGATGATTATGCTAGTTCTTCCGGCGATGATCATATTAATGCTGATGCTTTGAATGAAAAACTTTCAATTGTTTGTGAAAAATTGTTAGAAAAATATAAAGTTTTGAAAAAGAAGAGTTTTGGACTTAACAAAGAAAATGAAAACTTATCTTCTAAGCTTGCTGTTGTTTTGCAAGAGAGGGATGAGATTTCAAGTGAACGTGACTCACTTAAATCCCAACTTGAACTTGCCCTTAATGAAAACAAAATTTTGAAAAATAAAAATGATTGTGAAAATGTTTTGAAGAAAAATGAGGCTTTATCTTCAAAAGTTGATTTTGTCGTAAAAGAAAATGAATCTTTAAAAATAAAAATTGTTTCTATTTCAAAAGAATTGGATTTGGTTTCTAAAAAGAATATTTCTTTGAAAAATGATATTGATTCTCATGTTTGTCATGCTAGTGTAACTTCATCATCTAGTTCACCTATTGCTTGCTCCATTTTATCTTCTAGTATTAAAAATGATATAAATGTTTTGAAGAAAAGTGTTGAACGTTTGGGCTCCACTTTGAGCCATTATGCTTTGAACCATACACGTTTGGAATCTATGTTTCGAAAGAAACAAGTTCCTCCTATGCATGCACACAAACCACGGCATACACATGCTCCTCACGTTCATACCCATCACACAATGTATGCTCATGTGTACACTTGTACACATTGTGGACGTAAGGGCCACCTTGCTAATTTTTGTTTTGATAAGATACATGATTCAAATTTAGCAAATAAATTTGTTTGGGTTAGGAAAGGAGCTAACCCCCATAGACCCAAAAGAGTCTGGATACCAAAGATCACCCCTATTTTATTTGATGTAGGTGTGGGCTCTCACATGACGTGAGAGTAATGGTGCCTTGAGGTGGATGCGTTCCGAGCTTAAAGAGGACTATGTGGATGCATCACTTTCAAGGGGTGTTTGGTGGAAGGACCACCTCGGTTTGAAGACAAAGAGATGTACCCTTATGGTTTTGGTAACGATCTCTTACTCCTCATTTATGTTTACGTACTTTCATAGTATTCATTTTTAGCATGTTTTGATGTTTCATGATTAGTATGTTAAATGTCATGATTATTTAGATTAGTGATATACATAATTAGTTTTTGAGACACCCATGTTTATATGAACTTATACTTTTGTGTTCTCACATTTATTTTAGCTATTGTGTATATCATAGATCTAATGCATGTTCATTTACCATAATGATCATATGTATGTTTATAAGTTTGATTTCTATGCTACATATTTTAATTACATGTTTAGATGTTAGTTCTCATTAAAACCTGGATATATACTCATATAACTAGTGAGCCACAAATAAATTATTATATGTTTGTACTTGAATGCTCATTTGTACCCATTAGATGTACTAGTATAGTCTAATTTTGATGATTCATACATTTTGACTTGTATTCCATATTTTTGACATGTTTTAAATGTTTATGTTTAAACTTCATGTATATGTCTATTTTGTCTAAATTATTAGTTATACATATACATCCTTGAGCCACTTGCCTACATGCATATATTTCTGTGGACTCATTTATATTTGGATATGTATGTATACTTTAGTTTGTACAAGACATACTTATGCCTTGAAGATTAAATTATTTTGATGATTTTCATATTTTAAGGAATTTCACATTGAGCTTGATTGTTTATTTTCATGATGATGTGGTTCACATAACTCTTATACACTTACTTTACTTAAAGTTTTCTCATGATTTTATTTTCATGAGTATAATATGTGCCTTATAGTTTTTGAGTGTTTGATGATCGTGTGACTTACATGTTTTTCATGAAATATATTTTTGTTTTATTCCTTACTTGAAGGATTTCGTACTAGTTTACAATTTTATCATATAACTAGTTGCGGTATTCTTCATTTGGTAGAGTTTTCAAACGTGTTATATTATTTTTAAACTTATTTTTGAAAACCCCTACCCTTCCAAGGGCGGTTGGTTGGGCGACCATGCCTTGTATGCTCATTATTGAAAATCTATTTAAAACATGTGCATGAAATGGGTGGTAGGAAGTATGAGTTATACCCTTGATCTTATTTTGTTTTCAATTGATATCATTATTTCTCAATTGGTATCACTATTGACATTTTTTGTGTACTCATATATGTTTTTATAGATGTATGCTTAAACTTCAAATAGTATCAATTTCGATTGGTATTAATTTTTTATACATATATATGTATTTTATTTGTTCTTACTATATCTTATACCTTTGAGCACAAATTTTGGTTATGCTAAACTTGATTTCTTAAATAACTATTATATTTCAATTGATTATTTTTCAATTGGTATCTTATACAAGATTATGCATCATTTTGTTTGGTATTTCATAAAGGGGGAGAAAATTCATATTTCACCTTTTAATTGGTTTTGTTTATCTTTGGTATTCTACTCCCACACTTTATGTTGAAAAATGATTGAAAAATGATATTGAGTTTTTTTGATATCATACGCTCCTAATGAAAATTATTTTCAATTGGTATATGTTTCATTTTCAATATTGGTATTAAACATATTAAATTGATATTATTCTCTATTTGGTATCTCTATTGTAAAATGAGTTTAGTGTTTAACTAAAAAGATTGGTTTATGTTTTTCAAATTGGTATCAAAATATAAAATATTTTCAATTGGTACTAATTTTTACAATTGGTATCAAGATTACCTATATGTATATATCTTTCAATTGATATCAAATTTTTTTGGTTGGTTTCTTCAAAATGTCTTATTTATTTTCAATTGGTATCATGATGCACTAAATTGATATATTTTATTTCATTTGGTATCATAATGTTTTGATTTAATTTCACCCCTTGTTGATTTTTTTTATTTCGGACAAAAAGGGAGAACAACATTATTTTATTGTTTACTTTAACCCCTTTGTTGATGATTGACAAAAAGGGGAAGAAGTGTTTGAGTATATATGCATGTTTATTTATAAGTTTATATCAAAGTTTGTTTCATATTAGTATCGAGAGAGTTTGTTTTATGTTTTGTTGATATTAGTATCAAGAGCATGGATATTAGTATCAAGAACATATTTTGTTGTTTATGTTTTGTTGATATTGGTATCAAGAGCATGAATATTAGTATCAAGAACATATTTTGTTGTTTTATTTTGTTGATATCAAGAGCTTTTATTGAAATTTTTATTGTTGGTATCAAGAACTTTTATTGAAATGTTTATTGTTGGTATCAAGAGTTTTTATTGATTATCTTTCAATTGAAATTTTTATTGGTATCAAGAGCAATTATTTAAAGAACATGTTTATTTTAAGTTTATATTTTCAATTAGTATTTAAGAACATGTTTATTTTAATAAGGGGGAGAAGTAATTTATTTTAAAAATTTGGTATCAAGAGCATGCTTATTTCATTGTTTTATACATGTTTATGCATATTCATATTTAACATTCATTGCATATCTTTATAGTTTATTACTATGCATGAGTTAAGGGGGAGCTTCTTTGAAGCTTAACTTTAATCCATGAATATAGAACTCCATGAGTTTTTTCATCATCAAAAAGGGGGAGATTGTTGGCCCAGAGGCCTTCCACTCTAGTTTTGATGATGATTAACTCGTGTAGTTATTGTTTACTAATAATCTTGTGATATTTAATTTTAGAGATTTAACCAAGGTATTAGTAGGTGATTAGCTTCAACAAAGGTATTTTGGAGCTTTCACATGGTGATTCAAGAGCTCGAGCGTCAAGTTCATATCTAGCACTCGGTTGGAGTCAAGCTCAGGGGATCGTGTTTGGATCGAGTCAACTTGGAGACGGCGTTCTACAAGAAGGCTTCGGTTTGTTTAGTTAAAATTTAGTTTAGATCCATTGTAAAGATTAGATAGTGTGATATGCTCAAGTTCACAACACACGTTTCATGTTTATTGGTTTTGGTTTTCGGTTTAACCGATCTTGGTTTTCATGAATAGATAGAATCAAAATAAGTTTACGTGGTTTAATGTATATTAGAATTGATCTATATACATATATGCTTTATCTATTTAGAAAAACTTATTTTGATAAACTATTCATGTGTTTGGAGTTTTATATTTAGACAAAACCTATTTTTGAATTTAATGTCAAAAACATAGATATAATACCTTTCATGTATATTGGATTCTTTCCATATACTATATGCTTCAAAGTTGTTTAAATATCATGTTTTTGTATTTACATGAGTTTTGGAAAAATCGGATTTCCATTTCAAAAATCTTAGTTTTGGAAAATATAGAATTTGGTTTAAGGCAGATTTTCTATCACACAAAAATGGTTCAAATAGTTTGAAAAATGTGTTGAATTTTTATCACACATATTTGTATTTCAAAGATAATACAAGAACTGATTTTTGTGAAATTTATGTGATTTTATGGGATTTAATTGAAGTTAAAAAGACTAGTTTTTAAATCCTGAAATTTTCCCTGCCAGGCTCTGGCGGTCGACCGGGACGGTCGACCGGACCAGTGGTCGGTCGACCGATGTGCACAAGACGTGCACAAAGGCCAAGTGATTTGGCCGATCGATCGTGCGGTCAACCGACTGAAGTCACCCTACTTTCGGGTGGGGCCGGTCGACTGGGCGGTCGACCGTTCACTTTGGCCCGATCGACCGGGCGATCGACTGGCCAGAGAGCAGTTGCTCCTGGATCTGGCACGGTCGACCGGGCGGTCAACTAGAGGGCTCAACGGTTAAAAATTTGACCGTTGGCCGGTCGACCGGAAAGGCATTCTGATCCTTTTCAGCTGCCAACGGGCAGATTTCTAATGGGGCTATAAATACCCCATTTGAAGTTGGTTTTCAACAAGAATTTTCAAGAGCAAAATTTTCATCTTCTCAAGTGTTTTAATATAAGTTTTCAAAAGAGTTTTTAAGCTAAAAGATTTATCTTTTATTTGTTTTAAAGAGTTGAAAAAATCAAGAAAAGGAGAAGTCTTTGGGATTGGTTTTGATCTTCACTTTATATTCATTTTAGAAGTTTTCTCAAGAGTTTTTCTTTGAGTTTTTAATTTTTAAACTCTTTATTTCTCACACTTAAGCTTATCATTCTATCCTATCTATAGGATCTTTGTTTTAGTGAGAAAAAATTGGTTTGTGGTTGTTAGACCGCCAAGTTGTAAACCTTCCATTGATTGTGATATCCCTCTACTGAGAGGTGATTGAGTTGTTATCCCTCAAGTGTGAGGTGATAGTGGAAGTGGTATTTGGTTCCCTCTAGTGAGAGGTGGAGATTGTGTTGGAATCCCTCAAGTGTGAGGTGATTGATTTGTGTGGCTAAGTGTCTATCCCTCTAAGTGTAGAGATGATTTATTTTGTGCCTTATTTCTAAGAGTAGAGGTTGTATTGATTGGAAAGAGGAGTTGTGTACTCCCAATTGTATTTGCCCCAAATCCTCAGTGGAGATTCCCTGTGTGGGAAGTCCTATGTGAACGAGTTAGTGAAAATTCTTCTATGCGAAAGCGGGGACGTAGAGCTGTGTGCTCGAACCTCAAAACATATCTTGGTGTTTGCGATTGATCCACTTTCTCTAACTCTCTCTTACATTGTGCATTGATTCATATTATCATATCATATACATGCTTATGTTGTTTGTGTGTGCCCATACTTGTGTTTAACCAAGAGAGCTTTACATAGCACCTCAACTCTTATTTAGAGGAATTCAGAGGAGTTAGTCCAGAGCCCTTCACCGGGAATTCGACTACACTCGTTGATTACACTAAGTGTGTTACATTACGTTTTTAATTTCCGCATTATTGTTTATAGATTAGTCGTACACCTATTCACCCCCTTCTAGGTGTACTTTCAAATGAGACATTTTTGAAGATTCTTCACTTGGATGGTGATTATGGATTCATTGACTTAATGTAAGTTATCGAGTTAAGTATATCTTAAACATATAAGTATGATATTTTATGTAGATTTATATAATTTATGCATATATTGTCTTATTGAGTTGCGATTTAAGATAAGAAGATATGTATATTTATAGTCCAATTTTGACATCTGATTTTTGAAAATATCCCCGAATATCCCCGATATATCTCTATCTCCGATAAATGTTCTCGGCCGATATAGCCCCTGTGGCCGCCTTTTAGAACACAGAGACTAGGCTTTAGAGAATTGAAGAGAAATCAGTGCGCCTTGTGCAAGGAGCTAGGGCACTGAAAAATTGATTGCCCAAAAGACAAAGATAAGAAAAAGGAGCGGATGACCGAGGTAAATTTTGCATAGGTGGTCAGTACTCATGCCAGTACTTCACAAGCGGATGGATCGAATTCAGACTCATCGGTATTCTCTCTCTCTCTCTCTGTTACTACTCTTACTGTTAGTTATTCAGATAATGCTGAGTGGATTTTAAATACTGGAACTACTTATCATGTGTGTCCAAACAGGGCCTAATTTTTTAGCTTTGAGAAGCTAGATGGATGCTTCACGGTCATGAGTGATGATCATCCGTGTAATGTAGAAGGGATGGGTACAATCCGTATCAAGATGTTTGAAGAGATAGTACGAGAACTGAAAGAGGTGAGGTATGTACCTGAACTCAAAAGGAATTTTATCTCTGTTGGCGCTTTGAAGTGTTGGGCCTTGTGGTATCTATACGAGATGGTGTTCTCAAGATGACCAAAGGCTCAATGGTGGTGATGAAGGGCGTCCACCAGAACAATCTCTACTACTTGAAGGGTAGTACAGTTACAGGTCAGGTGGAGACTTCTATTTCTTCAGATAATGTTTGCACACAGGTCTGACAGATGAAGGTTGGACATGAAGGTGAAAAGTCTTTACAAGCTTCTGAAAAGGTGCTGTTACCTATAACTTGGTGGGTGAACACGGCGTTCTAGACAAGATGAAGATAAAATTCAGCACCAGTACTCACTGCTCAGAAGGTCTTCTTGATTGTGTTCACATAAGCGTTGGGGGACCTGCTAAGACTGTATCGCTTGGAGGTCATAAATACTTTGTCTCTTTTATTGATAATTTATCTAGGTATTGTTGGATATATCTCATGAGACAAAGGTGTGAAGCTCTAGATATATTGGTGAAGTGGAAAGGAATAATGGAGAAGCAGACTGGTAGGAAGATTAAGGAGGTACAGATTGGTAATGTTGAAAAATACATGGAACAATTCCTACAATTTGGCTAGAACACTGATATTGATACTTACTTCATAGAAAGAATACATGGGTTGGCTAAGAAGGTAAACCGTTTCTTGCTAGAAAATGTTCGGTGGTTGTTGTCTAATGCACGATTAGACAAATCATTTTGGACTGAAGCGATTGTGTACGCTAGCCATCTTATAAATGGATTGTCATCGACTGCGATAGGAGATAAAACTCTATTAAACGTTTGGTCTGAGAAAGCTACTTAAGATCATGGTTTGCTGCGGGACTTTAGAAGTTCGGCCTACTTTAGTGTCAAAGATGGCATGGTGAATCCGCGAGCAAAGAAGTTTGTGCTTTTGGGTGTCAAAAGAAATATGAAAGGTTACGGGTTATGGGCCCCCGAAAATAAGAAGATCATGTTGAGTCGGCATGTCACGTTTGATGAGACTTCAGTGTTGAAGTCTACCGTCTCTCAGCAGGTGGAGAGGACGAAGACCAAGGAAATATCGCAGCGGATGGAGGTGGTACTACTTCATCATCTCCAGTTGGTTCGGTATCAGTGAAGACTTTACCAGATGTGACACCTGGTGGAGATCATGTAGCCAGGGTTAACACAGGACAGGTTGAAGACATTAATGAAAATGTCGAATTATTTGCCGCCATTGGAACCAAGATAAAACCACGAAAGTAGGTAAACAAGTATGAATCTCAAGCTTGTGACCGCGACAAGCTCAAGTTGAAGGCTGTTGTTACCCATGACGGTAGTGAGGAGGTTCATATGACTCAGCCAGATAGGTTCGCTGCTGAAGATTCAGTCACATGTGCTTGAGCTCGGTGGAGCTCATTTCAATTAACTACGGTTGGCTTGATCCCTTGGGTAAGGTACGTAGGCAGCCGTAAAGGCGCAGCCATTTGGTGATGCAATCTGTATGAAGCTATTTGTGTTCTCAAAAAGCTGATTGGGACTTCACGTAGAGGTGAAGAGTTGGACTTCACGTAGAGGTGAAGTATTGTGATCTCGATGAACAGTTGATCTTCTGGTGAGAAGATAGTTAAGCTTGCATAAGAGGTGTGCATCCAGTTTATTGAAGCCGATGATGGTGTTGGTGTGCTTTACTCAGATTTGAATGGACCGAAGACATGTAGACTGGAGAGAGCCGTCAGTTGGAGAGTCAGTATTGGCTCATGATGGGTTCTTCTTGAGGTCAATTGGAATAAAGTTCCATGAAGTTGCTAAGTGGGAGACACGTTCGTTGGTCGGCTCATATGATATTTTCTCTTCAAGTAAAGTGATGGGAACGCATGTATGGTGCATTCCGTTTGGATAGCTGAGCTGAAGTTGAAAGCTTACAATTGATATTGGAGTTCGGTGAAGTTTGCAGGTGGCGACGACAAATTCAATTTGGATCTGGTAAGATCAGTGGAAATCAATTGTACATGTACTGGCGATTCGTTTGAAGGAACAGGTTTCTTTTGATGGCCAAGTCGAGATCGTGTGTCAATTTTGCCAAAATCGTGTGTTGATTTCGTTCGGAGCACTCAAGCCGAGATCGTGTGTCGATTTCGTCGAGATCGTGTGTCGATTTCGCCAGATGTTATATTGGAGTTCATTGGAGTTCGGCTTAGATTTGAGAATCTTCACCGAGGTGGAGAATAGTAAGGAAAGAGAAGATAAAGAAGATAGAAAAAGGTAGCACAAGGACTGGAAGTTAAAGGGAGCGAGAATGGCGAATGCAGCAGCTAGGACAGGTCGATCCCCCGGTCGACAAGGCCAGTCTACCGCCCGGTCGACCGGCGTGCACGACATGCACAGAAGTATCCCGGTTGACCGCGCAGTCAACCGAGGCAAGGAACGGTTGACCGCCCGGTCGACCGACTGAAACATGGCCGCTCTCTGTTAGTGCCGGTCGACCGGGCCGATCGACCAAGCACAATGGTCGATCGACCGGCCGGTCGACCGACATACGCGTTTCTGCTGACCTTTCTGGATTCAGATTCTTTTTCTAGTTTGGGATCGAATCTAATCAGGGTTTTCTAAAATCCTAGGACTCTGTGGCTATAAATAAGGGCTAGAGCCTTCATGTATTGTATCCAAGGAAGATCACTCAAATATCCCTCTGTATTTGCATGTATTGATTGTTGAATCAATAAAATCTTTCTCTCCCTTGCCCCGATGACGTAGGCAAATTGTCAAATCTTGTTAAATATTGTGTTGATTTATTTTCTCTATTGTTCTCTATTCTTGTCGTGTTGGGTACATCTCCGCTGCATCTATCTCTGTTTGGTTAGTGGATTCCGCAGAGAGGTTATTGCAAGGGCACGAGCAACACTACCTATGATATGACCATGGATGTGATAAAGAAAGGCATAGTTGAAGACATGAAACATAAAGAATCAATTCTTCAGGAAAAAGATGTGAATAAAGCCTTAGTGGAAGATCAGGATAATGCAGTTATCAACGAAACTATTCTAGTAAGCAAACAATCTATGGAACCCCCAATAAAAGATCCTCCACAATCATCTTGCAAGGGTCGCGCAAAAGTTCAAAGGTACAAAGCTCCATTGGAAAAGGGCAGCAATTAAAGAATTAATCTAGAAAAGAAGATTAATAAAATCAAGGACTTGCTCAAGCTGTGGAGGGAAAGGGCACTATTCAACAACTTGCACTGCAAAGGTACCTCTTTTGAAAATTTTCACATTTGATATATCAATATCTTTTATGATATAAACTATATAACTTTTGCAGATCACAGATTAGAAGACCTTGTCAAAGGAATTATACAATAAAATGCCTATGGTACAGGAGAAGTGGTAAATATTTAGAATTCTTTAAACTATTAAATTTGACATTCTAATTGAACCCTTCTAATTTTTGTTGTGTTTAAATAGATTAATTACATGTTTTCATATCATTGCATTTATCTTTTGACATATGTTTTGGGCAAGGATCATAAAAGGTGTTCACGCTCAAGTGGATTATGGTGTCCCACATATAGGGCTTCAAATGGCTTCTTTCATTTTGAATAAATTAGCTTTCCATTAGCGTTTTTTTATAATCTATTGAGAGGGGTGTTGGGGTGGCTTAGAAAGATTGTTACTGATTCTTATTTTGAACTTAAGACGGTAAAGAGAAAGTTGCGTCCGCCTTCATTGAATTTGATCTTGATTGTATTGCGAGTACTTTGTTACTTGTATCCTGATACCTGTGATTCTTTGTTACTTTGTTTCATGGAATTAGGTTGTTTTCTGTAAGATTGACAGTGATTATGCTTGTTCTCACCCGTGTTCTGTAGGATTGACAGATTCCAACTTGTTTGCTTGCTGCTGATGACCATCTGGCTGAATTATTTCCCTAGTTGCTGATGAATATCCTTTTCTGGTGTTGATAAGCTCAAGTGTCAGAATGAACAGAAATCTGTATGCATTCCAATGTAAAGTTGAAGGCATGTATTATGGCAAATACAAGCGAAAGGGTAATTAAAAGCCAATCAAAGCCTGCTAACATGAAAACCATGTCAATAATGTCATTAATTTGGTACCATACTCACTTAGAGCACAATTCTTTTGCTGAGAAGGCAAACATCTTGTGAAAAAATGAACTCAGAGTCACATTGCAGTCCAGATTGAAGACATATTTTCAACCCGGGAAAGAAAGAAAAACAAGTTAAAGAGATTACTACATTAGACATGAGGATAATTACAAGCTCAGAGTCCGCCGAGTTCACACGCATGGAAGCAATGTGCATCACTTTCCGCTGTGAACACCTGCTAATGACGGCTGTTGCAGCTGAGTTTTCTCAAGTGTTGGCGTCACCATTGAATTTTAGCGAGCCCGTGGGAGGCGCAACCCATCTCCACTAGTCCGTTGTATGTGTGGGCGTCTCTGCGCCATTTCTTCGAACATCTTCAGTGCATCGTATAGCTGAATCCGCCTTAGCCCTTGTTGCAGCTGCTGACAATGGATGCATTCAAACACCCACTTACAACAATTTTTCCACACCCACTACATCACCATGCAGCCATTTACAAATAGTTCATCACTGCCTTCAACCTGGTCCAGCCATCGTTCTATCACTATCACTGCCTTCAACCTGGTCCAACCGTCTCCAGTCATCTTTGGTCCTCTCTCGCCCTCGCCTGGCCTTTCATTCTCGCCCTCGCAGTGGCAGCGGGTGAATGTGGTTGACGGCAGGGAAGACTGAACTCGGAAGAGTTTTTTTGTGAGCAAAGAGGAAGAAGTTAACGAAGGACTGATGTTTGATGGCCTGCGATCTCCTCGACGCGCGAGAGGGGGCTACAGACGAAGAAGAGGGGACATGAAGAAGTCGACGAATCCGCGTGTTGATGGCCTGCGACGGCCTCCTCGACGCGCGGGAGGGTTTCGCGGGCGAAGAACAGGGACAGGAAGAAGTGGAAGAGGGTTTTAATTTGAGAAAAACAAATTTAATATCTTTTTGGAGTTAACTAACGGAGGTTAATGCTTTTTGGAGTTAAAACCTTGTTAAACTTCTCATTTAGGCCGTCATCCAATGGTTGAAAAATTGAGAGGAGATTCCTTCTCCTCTCAGTAGAGGAGATTCCTTCTTATGTGTGTGTCTTCGGTCGTGGTTGAAAAATTGAGAGGAGGAGATTCCTTCTCTCAATAGGAGAATAGTCCTTCTATATGAATCTCCTCTCAGTAGGAGAATAGTCCTCTCTCTCTCAATTAGGCCGTGTAAATCCTAACCATTCCTTCTCCTCTCAATAGGAGAGTAGGAGAATAGTCCTTCTCTCTATCTCATTTAGGCCGTGTAAATCCTAACCATTCCTTCTCCTCTCAATAGGAGAATAGTCCTATATGAATCTCCTCTCAGTAGGAGAATAGTCCTTCTCTCTCTCTCTCTCTCTCTCTCTCTCTCTCTCTCTCTCTCTCTCATTTAGGCCGTGTAAATCCTAACCATCTATCTCTTCATCCAATGGTTGGAAAATTGAGAGGAGATTCCTTCTCCTCTCAGTAGGAGAATAGTCCTTATATATATATATATATATATATATATATATATATATATATATATATATATATATATATATATATATATAGGGGTTATTGTACCTCAGCCGCCAGCTGAGAGAGTTTCTCAGCCGGCATGACGTGGCTTCATATTAGCCGTAGAGAAATCAAAATTTAGGCGGTAAAAGGAGATACTCAACCACTTTTCGTTGCCAAATGACTGAAATACCCTCAGTTTCACTTTTAACCTACTACAACTGTTCCTCCACTAAAAAAATTACAGATTGAAAAATTTTGAGCTTATTCAAACAAAAAAATTACAGATCTTGATAACTAAATTTTAGAAAAATAATTTATTTTAAAAGAATGCAACCATGGTCGCACTTCTGTTCAAGTTTTTTTTTTTGAAAAGATGTTTTAATCACAATAAAAATCTATTACCGCGACTTGAAATCGTTTTTTTTTTCTAAAACTACAATCAAAGTCGCAGTTTCTAAAAAGAAAAATTTTGGATTTAATTTATTAATATTATTTTCACTTTTTAGATTTATTTTTGTTTTACATTGTGACCTTTGGTCGCAGTGTTGTAGCCTTTTTTTTTTTTTCGATCAGGATCGCAGTATTTTTTTGACCTTCCTAAGCTAAATAAGATACTGCGAACGTGGTCGCAGTCTTCTGAAATAAGAGTCGCAGTCAATGGAAGCAGTGACAATAATCTCGTAAGTTAATTAATTAAGATGATTAGAAGATTGCGACTTCGGTCGCAGTCTTATGTAACAGCAGTCTCTTTGAGAATATTTTGTTTGATAACAATGCGACCTTGGTCATAGTATTTTTTTATTAAGTAATCTAAATAGGATACTGCGACCATGGTCGCATTCTTATGAAACAAGAGTCTTATGAAATAAGAGTCACAGTCAATGGAAGCAGTGACAATAATCTCGTAAGTTAATTAATTAAGATGAATAAAATACTGCGACCGTGGTTGCATTCTTATGAAATAAGAGTCGCAGTCAATGGAAGCAGTGACAATAATCTCATAAGTTAATTAATTAAGATGATTAGAAGATTGCAACTTCAGTCACAGTCTTATGTAACAGCAGTCTCTTTGAGAATGTTTTGTTTGATAACAATGCGACCTTGGTCATAGTATTTTTTTATTAAGTAATCTAAATAGGATACTGCGATCATAGTCGCATTCTTATGAAACAAGAGTCTTTATGAAATAAGAGTCGCAGTCAATGGAAGCAGTGACAATAATCTCGTAGGTTAATTAATTAAGATGATTAGAAGATTGCGACTTCGGTCGCTGTCTTATGTAACAACAGTCTCTTTGAGAATATTTTGTTTGATAACAATGCGACCTTGGTCATAGTATTTTTTTATTAAATAATCTAAATAGGATACTGCGACCATGATCGCATTCTTATGAAGCAAGAGACATAGTCAATTGAAGCAGTGACCAATGTCTCGAAAGTTAAGTAATTAAGATGATTAGAAGACTGTGACTGAAGACTGTGACATTGGTCCCTCCTTCTGTAATAGCAATCTTTTTGAACTTATTTTTCATTTTTGCGACCAAGGTCGCAGTCTTTTTATTAATAAATTTTAATTGGATTGCGACTTTGGTCGATGTCTTGTAAAACAAATGGTTTGAAGATGAAATTTCATATGGCCTTACTTTGAAAGAAGAAGAAGAGAAAATTCATGATGAAAATATTGAAGCTGATATCCCGAGGGAACATGAACTTGTCAAAATAGTTGCTGGGGATCTAGGTCTGCGACTAAAAATTAATATCTGATCCCGCTCTCGCTTTTTTAGAACAATATTCTTTATAAGTAAAAAATTTAGATCTGACAGCGTGAGAAGACACAGAGAGATAGTGTAACACCCCGCTCCCGGAATACGTACTTAGTTGCGTATTCAGATTTTTTGATCGTATTTTTTGATTTACTTCCTGTATCTATTTTGTTTTATGAGATATTTACATGATCGTTTTGTCTTGGATCCGGATTCTCGGACTCGGAGTCAGCCCTAGTCTGAACCGAGGACCCGATCCTAGAGTATTACACGATTTGGTCATTCTGGTATTCTGATTTGACCGATTTTAGTTTTAAACATCGTTTTCCAATATTTTAGATTTTTCATGATTTTCTGGAAATTTTCGGAATTAAGTTGTAAATCTTCAAAACCGGGGTCGACCAGTGCCACTGACCGATTCCCGGATTTTTAATTTACAAACGGATTAGAATTACTAGAAATATCTCTTTACATTATTTCTTAAAATCACATTTCCTATCTAAATACTTTTTCTGGGATTTTTCAGAATTTATCAAAATCTGGCCGACCCGGTGTAGACCGGTGTCAACGTTTGACTTCAGGATTTTTATTTTAAAAATGGGATTTTATTTCTGAAAATCAATTTCACCAAAAATCTTTTTATAATATTTATTATTTTTGAGAATTTTTGGGAAGCTTTCCAAGTTACTTTATGTTTTGGACTTTTCCGGAGTTTTCGGTGTTTTCCCAGATACCGGAATAATGTCCAGATATTTTTCCACTTTTCTCTCTCCTCGGTAGACGCGAGTTTCACCAACTTGAATTCCGCATTTAATGCAGAGATCCTCTCCATACTGCATTTAATGCATTTCAGATCAACTTCCAATCAAGTCATTATGACTTTTGTCCTTTTGTTAAACGCAGCCTTTTTGCATCTTCCCTGGAGGCTTTAATTCCCGCGTTTGGCTCATTTTGGCCTAAACGCAGATTTGAGGGCTGCGTTTGGAGAGGGAAACACAAGTTCTCTTTTTATGTTTCTTTACCTTGAAAAGTATGCACATTATTATATTCATTCCCATCCTTTATATAAATGCCTCCACTCCTCTCTCATTCAGTTTTTCCTTTCTTTCTTCTTCTTGTTTCCTGCAACCACCAACAGAGAGCATGGCAGCCCATTTCCATGGGTTTGAGCCATGTTCCCTCCTTTGGCTAGCCATTTCTCCACCATCTCCTCCTCCATTTCCACCACCAATACCACCACCTCATTCTCCTCCATCTCCTCCTCCTCCATTTCAACCATAACACCACCACCTCACCACCTTCTTCTTCCTCTCTTTCCACCAAACAACCCATTCTTACCACCACCTTCTCCACCATTTTCATCACCACCTATACCTCCTTGGCCACCACGAACCACACCAATATCAACTCCTCGGCGAGCTCTTTCATTCTAGCCAACCCGTCGCTCTCCGAAGCATCGTTTGCAAAATCCCATTTTGTCAAATTGAACTATACTTGCACCATCAATCTCTCTCCTTCTCTTTTAGGGCCGGCCACCTCCTTTGGATTGGGGCCGAGCTCCTCTTCGTCGGGAATATCTCCGGTGATCATTCCGGTAATCGTTCACGATTATTCCGGTGATCATTCCGGCTCCGGTGATTATTTCGGTAATCGTTCACGATTATTCCGGTAATCTTTCCGGTGACAATCGAACCGACAAACACTAAACACCACCACCCCGAAATCACCTTTCCCTTCTCTCTCTGTTTGATTGCTAACGCATCTGCCCACTTTCCCGCGTCTGCCCACTTTCCGCGTCCCACTTTCCCGCATCTGCCCACTTTCCCGCGTCTGCCCACTTTCCCGCGTCTGCCCACTTTCCCGCATCTGCAGCCCCGCGTCTCTCTCTCAAACCCGCGTCTCCTTGTGCACCAATCTCTCTTCATGCACTCTCTCTCTCCATGGACTTCTCTCTCTAGCTCTCACGTTCTCTCTCCTCCCTCTCTTTCCTTTCTCTCTCTTGATTTCCTCCTCTCTCTATCACTTTTTCTCTAAAGCGTTGACGCGTTGATTCCCTGGATTCCGGATCGAGGATTTCACTATGTCTTCTAAAGACTTAGGCGAGTGTCCTCGCTCTCGCCTCCATTTGGGTTTTCCCGCTTTGTCAGGTCGACATGTATTTTACTCTATGTTTTCAAGTATTATGTATTGGGCTGAGTCCCTGTATTTGTGTATGGCCGAGTGCCAATGACTGGACCCTTCAGCCTCTGGTCTCTCACTATCTCGAAAGAGACGTGATTGGGACCGTCAGGTTTCTCTGGACCCTTCAGCCTCCGGTCACTCACTAAAGAGACGTGATTGGGATCGTCAGGTTTCTCAGCTCCGCCTGGTTATCATGATCAGCGTTCAGCGCTTTACCACTAGATTCGTCTAGGCGGGATGCTGCCGGATGTTCTACTCGCACTTTAAGCCGAGTTGTCCCGGTAACCTTGCCAGACGCTCCAGTGTTAAATACTGTTTGCTGTCTGTACACTCCAGCTTGCTCAGCTCCGCTTGATTGTGCTCAGCTACTATTCTACCACATGCCTTGTTCTTACCTGACATGTTAACACTTGACATGCTTTATACATGCTACTATTTAACTCCTGTTTGTACCACCTGATAACTGTTGTGTTATCACCTGACACCATGACATGATACTACTTGGCAAGACCCCTTATTATGATATGACTTGCCACCAGATTATTATCAACCTCTTGACATGACTTGTTACCTGCCAAATATCATCCTCCTGTCATGCTATCACTTGACACCCGGCGTGATATACTTGACCTGTGATTATCTCATTTACGGGAATACTATACTTGTTATCCTACATTACATGCAGTGACTTGAATCTTGTACTTGTTATCCTGTATTATATATACAGTGACCTGACTCTAAAGTACTCATGTACTCCTGAACTCCTGATCCTATCTTGTATCTGCTATTCCCATAAATTTGGTAACTACATAATAAATTATAAAAAGGAACAACTTGCATCGGGTCGGGGGAAACTTGCGGCTATCAATATGTGTTCGTGTTTACAGTGGTATTAGGCATGTTGTGCAACTAAAACTTCCGGTCTGACCTGTGGGCCTCCAGGCGACCGAGGGGAGTGCTGGCTCCCTCCTTCTTGGTACCATCTTGATAAGGGCATGATATAAGACCCTCCTGAGGCCTTGAGGCCGGTTCCATACACCAGCGATGGAACGTCCTGGGTCGTGGTCCCGGGCATGTACGGGACCCACTGTAAACATAGTTCGTTGATACCCCCGCTGGTTTCCAATAACAACCTTGCTTTACTCGGATGTGGATCTATGTGTGCTGGGACGCTAGTTCACATATCTAGACATCAGGGTAAGACGAGTAATAATAATAATAATAAAAGTTGCCAACCATGGATTTGTTGTATGCTTTGCCGAGTTTGCTTCCATCGGGTTTTACATCGGATTTCCGGTTTTATGGCTATTATTATATTTACTGTTCATACCCTGCTTTATCCCTTGTCTTCTATTCCACCAGTCTCCTGTTCTTATCTTATCATACCCTGAGTACTTCCTGTCTAACATCTACTTGCTTACCTGCTTCTGCTCACGACACGGTTTTCAATGCATGATTATGATTCGGTTTTATCGATACACTTGTACTTATCTCAGCACGCCATCTGGCTTTTGTATCACCACTCGCCTGGGGAGTTTCATCTGATCCCCTGGATCCTCATGTCCAGGTCTTGGAGCTTGGAGCGTGTGGATTCTCCCAGTTGCTGATCAGAGTGGCGCAGCTGAAGCATGATCCCCAGAAGGCCGTCTGGAGCTCTATCCTTCCAGGGCCCCCCTGTGTGCCTCTCGAGTTTTCCTTTGTAAACTCGTGAGTGCCTGTGTACTGTTCATATTTGTACATCTCTTTGTAATCTCGCAATTGCGCATATCAGTGATGTAATATTCATGTAATATTGGGTCACCTCAGGTGATAACTTTGTAATTGTACTCATATGTTGGAATGTATAATGCACCACTTGCTTCCGTACTCTGATTCTTGCCTATACTAATGCTTAGCGTATATACGTGAGGGTATTTCTGACCTGCGTATATACGTCGCAGTAACGTCTCCGTACCCGCAGGATCGGGGCGTTACAGGGTGGTATCAGAGCTTAGGCTCTACATCCTCAGTACGTCCAGACGGCAAATTAATGGTAAAGAAATTTGCAACTGGAATACAAGAGTCCTGGTTATACATTCCGACTACAAGTGCAGAGTTATCTATTCTTTCTTGATCATTCTTCCTTTGATTCCTAATCCCTCCTACCTTTCCCCTGTTTTGGTTTTTCGAAGCCTTTATACCAACTTAAGATATGAATAGACTAGAGAGGTAGTGGCTGGTTCTGAATGAAGCTATGACATGATCTCTTCGGACATCTCTATGAAGCTCGGTATTCTATATTCTCGGCTATATCTTTCACAGTGATCGATACCTGGTGTTTGGAATTCTCAATTATTGGTCTTCCTTATTATGCTCAGGACTATCAGGGTTTTCTTTAACTTCGGTATCCTGGCTCATTCTTGGAGCGACAGTAAGTATGCAGTACTGCGGGAATCCTATTGCAAAGCTATGTTATCAATCAGTATTATTCGGCATTGTTCAAAGATTTATACAGCCAGAAGCGCAGAAGATATCTATGTTCTGATTATTGTTCGGTCAATATGAGAGCCCTACCTATAGTGCTTCATATCTTAATTGGTATAAATTCCACCTTTGTCCTCTTTGTGTTCAATTTACCCCTTATCGAAATTGCGAGGACGCAATTTTTTGTAAGGTGGGTGGATTGTAACACCCCGCTCCCGGAATACGTACTTAGTTGCGTATTCAGATTTTTCGATCGTATTTTTTGATTTACTTCCTGTATCTATTTTGTTTTATGAGATATTTACATGATCGTTTTGTCTTGGATCCGGATTCTCGGACTCGGAGTCAGCCCTAGTCTGAACCGAGGACCCGATCCTAGAGTATTACTCGATTTGGTCATTCTGGTGTTCTGATTTGACCGATTTTAGTTTTAAACATCGTTTTCCAATATTTTAGATTTTTCATGATTTTCTGGAAATTTTCGGAATTAAGTTGTAAATCTTCAAAACCGGGTCGACCAGTGCCACTGACCGATTCCCGGATTTTTAATTTACAAACGGATTAGAATTACTAGAAATATCTTTTTACATTATTTCTTAAAATCACATTTCCTATCTAAATATTTTTTCTGGGATTTTTCAGAATTTATCAAAATCCGGCCGACCCGGTGTAGACCGGTGTCAACGTTTGACTTCAGAATTTTTATTTTAAAAATGGGATTTTATTTCTGAAAATCGATTTTACCAAAAATCTTTTTATAATATTTATTATTTTTGAGAATTTTTGGGAAGCTTTCCAAGTTACTTTATGTTTTGGACTTTTCCGGAGTTTTCGGTGTTTTCCCAGATACCGGAATAGTGTCCAGATATTTTTCCACTTTTTCTCTCTCCTCGCTAGACGCGAGTTTTAACAACTTGAATTCCACATTTAATGCAGAGATCCTCTCCATACTGCATTTAATGCATTTCAGATCAACTTCCAATCAAGTCATTATGACTTTTGTCCTTTTGTTAAACGCAGCCTTTTTGCATCTTCCCTGGACGCGGCTTTAATTCCCGCGTTTGGCTCATTTTGGCCTAAACGTAGGTTTGAGGGCTGCGTTTGGAGAGGGAAACACAAGTTCTCTTTTTATGTTTCTTTGCCTTGAAAAGTATGCACATTATTATATTCATTCTCATCCTTTATATAAATGCCTCCACTCCTTCTCTCTCATTCATTTTTTCCTTTCTTTCTTCTTCTTGTTTCTTGCAACCACCAACAGAGAGCATGGCAGCCCATTTCCATGGGTTTGAGCCATGTTCCCTCCTTTGGCTAGCCATTTCTCCACCATCTCCTCCTCCATTTCCACCACCAATACCATCACCTCATTCTCCTCCATCTCCTCCTCCTCCATTTCAACCATAACACCACCACCTCACCACCTTCTTCTTCCTCTCTTTCCACCAAACAACCCATTCTTACCACCACCTTTTCCACCATTTCCACCACCACCTATACCTCCTTGGCCACCACGAACCACACCAATATCAACTCCTCGGCGAGCTCTTTCATTCTAGCCAACCCGTCGCTCTCCGAAGCATCGTTTGCAAAATCCCATTTTGTCAAATTGAACTATACTTGCACCATCAATCTCTCTCCTTCTCTTTTAGGGCCGGCCACCTCCTTTGGGTTGGGGCCGAGCTCCTCTTCGTCGGGAATATCTCCGGTGATCATTCCGGTAATCGTTCACGATTATTCCGGTGATCATTCCGGCTCCGGTGATTATTTCGGTAATCGTTCACGATTATTCCGGTAATCTTTCCGGTGACAATCTAAACGACAAACACTAAACACCACCACCCCGAAATCACCTTTCCCTTCCTCTCTGTTTGATTGCTAACGCATCTGCCCACTTTCCCGCGTCTGCCCGCTTTCCCGCGTCTGCCCGCTTTCCCGCGTCTGCCCCCTTTCCCGCGTCTGCAACCCCCGCGTCTCTCTCTCAAACCCGCGTCTCCCTGTGCACCAATCTCTCTTCATGCACTCTCTCTCTCCATGGACTTCTCTCTCTAGCTCTCACGTTCTCTCTCCTCCCTCTCTTTCCTTTCTCTCTCTTGATTTCCTCCTCTCTCTATCACTTTTTCTCTAACGCGTTGACGCGTTGATTCCCTGGATTCCGGATCGAGGATTTCACTATGTCTTCTAAAGACTTAGGTGAGTGTCCTCGCTCTCGCCTCCATTTGGGTTTCCCCGCTTTGTCGGGTCGACATGTATTTTACTCTATGTTTTCATGTATTATGTATTGGGCTGAGTCCCAGTATTTGTGTATGGCCGAGTGCCAATGACTGGACCCTTCAGCCTCCGGTCTCTCACTATCTCGAAAGAGATGTGATTGGGACCGTCAGGTTTCTCTGGACCCTTCAGCCTCCGGTCACTCACTATCTCGAAAGAGACGTGATTGGGATCGTCAGGTTTCTCAGCTCCGCCTGGTTATCATGATCAGCGTTCAGCGCTTTACCACTAGATTCGTCTAGGCGGGATGCTGCCGGATGTTCTACTCGCACTTTAAGCCGAGTTGTCCCGGTAACCTTGCCAGACGCTCCAGTGTTAAATACTGTTTGCTGTCTGTACACTCCAGCTTGCTCAGCTCCGCTTGATTGTGCTCAGCTACTATTCTACCACATGCCCTGTTCTTACCTGACATGTTAACACTTGACATGCTTTATACATGCTACTATTTAACTCCTGTTTGTACCACCTGACAACTGTTGTGTTATCACCTGACACCATGACATGATACTACTTGGCAAGACCCTTGTTATGATATGACTTGCCACCAGATTATTATCAACCTCTTGACATGACTTGTTACCTGCCAAATATCATCCTCCTGTCATACTATCACTTGACACCCGGCGTGATATACTTGACCTGTGATTATCTCATTTACGGGAATACTATACTTGTTATCCTGCATTACATGCAGTGACTTGAATCTTGTACTTGTTATCCTGTATTATATATACAGTGACCTGACTCTAAAGTACTCATGTACTCCTGAACTCCTGATCCTGTCTTGTATCTGCTATTCCCGTAAATTTGGTAACTACATAATAAATTATAAAAAGGAACAACTTACATCGGGTCGGGGGAAACTTGCGGCTATCAATATGTGTTCGTGTTTACAGTGGTATTAGGCATGTTGTGCAACTAAAACTTCCGGTCTGACTTGTGGGCCTCCAGGCGACCGAGGGGAGTGCTGGCTCCCTCCTTCTTGGTACCATCTTGATAAGGGCATGATATAAGACCCTCCTGAGGCCTTGCGGCCGGTTCCATACACCAGCGATGGAACGTCCTGGGTCGTGGTCCCGGGCATGTACGGGACCCACTGTAAACATAGTTCGTTGATACCCCCGCTGGTTTCCAATAACAACCTTGCTTTACTCGGATGTGGATCTATGTGTGCTGGGACGCTAGTTCACATATCTAGACATCAGGGTAAGACGAGTAATAATAATAATAATAAAAGTTGCCAACCATGGATTTGTTGTATGCTTTGCCGAGTTTGCTTCCATCGGGTTTTACATCGGATTTCCGATTTTATGGTTATTATTATATTTACTGTTCATACCCTGCTTTATCCCTTGTCTTCTATTCCACCAGTCTCCTGTTCTTATCTTATCATACCCTGAGTACTTCCTGTCTAACATCTACTTGCTTACCTGCTTCTGCTCACGACACGGTTTTCAATGCATGATTATGATTCGGTTTTATCGATACACTTGTACTTATCTCAGCACGCCATCTGGCTTTTGTATCACCACTCGCCTGGGGAGTTTCATCTGACTCCCCTGGATCCTCATGTCCAGGTCTTGGAGCTTGGAGCGTGTAGATTCTCCCAGTTGCTGATCAGAGTGGCGCAGCTGAAGCATGGATCCCCAGAAGACCGTCTGGAGCTCTATCCTTCCAGGGCCCCCCTGTGTGCCTCTCGAGTTTTCCTTTTGTAAACTCGTGAGTGCCTGTGTACTGTTCATATTTGTACATCTCTTTGTAATCTCGCAATTGCGCATATCAGTGATGTAATATTCATGTAATATTGGATCACCTCAGGTGATAACTTTGTAATTGTACTCATATGTTGGAATGTATAATGCACCACTTGCTTCCGTACTCTGATTCTTACCTGTACTTATGCTTAGCGTATATACGTGAGGGTATTTCTGACCTGCGTATATACGTCGCAGTAACGTCTCCGTACCCGCAGGATCGGGGCGTTACAGATAGACATATAAAAGAGGAGAAAAAATAATAATAAAGAATATAAACTAATACATCATCCCAAGAAAAAGACAAACGATAGGGGCTCTTAGTAATTTTAATTATTTTCAAAAGCGGGACGTCATTTTAGATTGTCGAATTATATGGCGCATAATGTGTCACATCACCGCAGGCTGAGAGAGCCTCTCAGCCGTCGGCTGATATACATATTTCTGATATATATATATATATATATATAGAGAAAAATGTATATCAGCCCGCGGGCTGAGAGTACTATCTCAGCCTGCGGTGACGTGGCTCAATTTGTCACCTCACTGACTTGCGGCCCGCTTTCAGGTAGAAGTTAAATTACCAAATACCCCTTATGATAATTTTTCCTTATTGTTTATTATTATTATTCCCCCTTTTATTTTTGTCGCTCTTTATAGGATATAAATTACTTTTCGCCCTATTTCTTTACCTCTTTTTTGAAAGATCTAGTTTCTCCTTTTCAGCCTGCGATAAAATTTTTTTTGAAAATATAAAATCTTTTCAGATCAATTTTTTCAGCCTGCGATAAAATTCTACTTTATAGTTTAATTTTTTTGTATATAATGTAGTCAGAGTCTTTGGTCGCATTGTACATTTAAACTGCGATCTTAGTCAAAGTCTTTGGTCGCAGTGTACATGGTGAAATGCGACCAAGGTCGCAATGTTGTTATTGATAAAGATGGCCAGCAACTGTAATCTAGGGTTGCATTACATGGACTGCGACTTTGGTCGCAGTACGTTAAGTAATTAATTTTTTTGTATATAATGTAGTCAGAGTCTTTGGTCGCATTGTACATTTAAACTGCGACCTTAGCCAAAGTCTTTTGTCGCAGTGTACATGGTTAAATGCGACCAAGGTCGCAGTGTTGTTATTGATAAAGATGGCCAGCAACTGCAATCTAGAGTTGCATTACATGGACTGCGACTTTGGTCGCAGTACGTTAAGTAAGTGTTGTTTTATTAAGTGTTGTTTTTTGGATTAAGTCATTTTTGAATCTAAATGAAAAATGAAAAGTTGTCTGTTGTCTGATGCGACTTGGAGTCAGTCCGTGAGACGCGACCTGTCATAAAGATTTTATGAGATCTTTTAACGTCAAGTCTATGTTGACGAACCCCGCACCATTCGTTGTTTCCCGAAGCGGTTGTCTACGCGTCGGTTCTTCATTGGGTTTAGGCGTTAATGTCTTTTAATGCCAAACCGGCGCTGGCGGTTGGAGACCATTAATGCCGACGATTCTGATTAATGAACCATTAATTATGGTTATTATGGGCTGCCTATAAATAGGGCTCACCCTCTCCCTTTAACAGTCCATAATTAGACTGTTTTCTTTCGAGAGCAATTGCTCTGAGAATTTCCGTCTTCTTCAGAGTCTCTAACAGGGGCCTGCCTCCATGGATGAAGATGACCCTATTGACGAACTTGATCGATGTTCGTCCACAAGGGAAGAAGTCATAGACCTCATCGTCCACAAGGGAAGAAGTCATGGTCCTCGTCGTTCACAAGGGAAGAAGTCATGATCCCTGACGAGGACTTAATCCTCACCGAGATCTGCTCTGACTTGATGCACCAGTCAAGCTTGTTGATAACGGATGGTCAGAGTGGGTATGGAGGCGGGGGATGTGGTGGATATAGTGGTGGGTAGCATACCTTGTGAGGTCTCACTCTCCCTCTCTTACCCCAGAAGTGACATCGAGGAAACTCCATGCTCACTGGATAACCTTCTGGTGAAGAGATGTTCATAAACGAATGATCGTATCCCGGCACTTTGGAGGGTCAGTTGGAATCGGAGGATTCTGCTGCCACCAGACCTCAAGGAGAAGATTGCTCTTAGTCAACAAGGGCTCTTCTTGGCTCAATGGATTGATGTTTTGTCTTCTTGGCTACTTTGATGTTTAGTCTTCTTTGTAACACTCAATCTTATTGATTCTGCTGCCACCAGACCTCAAGAAGAAGATTGCTCTTAGTCAACAAGGGATTTTTTGATGTTTAGTCTTCTTGGCTACTTTGATGTTTAGTCTTCTTTGTAACACTCAATCTTATTGATTTTGCTGCCACCAGACCTCAAGAAGAAGATTGCTCTTAGTCAACAAGGATTTTTTTTGATGTTTAGTCTTCTTTTGTACTGCTGTATTTGTAACACTCAATCTTATTGTATAAGAGATCGTTTTGTATCATTTGCACATGCCTGGAGATAAATGCCTGGACATAAATAAAAAGCATATTTGTTTTTTTAATAAACTACGAACTTTTTCGCAGCCATGCATTGCAAACAAAACAACTATGACCATAGATGACACTGCGACCAAGGTCGCATAAGATACATTGCAAACAGTAACTACTGCGATCAGGGTCGACACTGTGACCAAAGTCTGCGACTAAGCAACTGCTGCGGTGACGTGTCACCTCGTCGCAGTGTTGTTGTTGATTAAGACTAAAGACCAGCAATAGCGACCAAGATTGCAGATTATTTTTTTAAGACTGCGGCCATCAACTGCGACCAATGTCGCAGTGTTGTTGTTGATTATTTATAAAGACCACCAACTGCGACCAAGGTCGCAGTGATGTTGTTGATTAAGAGTAAAGACCAGCAACTGCGACCAAGGTCGCTGTGTATTTTATTAAGACTAAACACAGACAACTGCGATCAAGGTCGCAGTTTATTTTATTAAGACTACGGTCGTTTATTTTATTAAGACTACGGTCAGAAACTGCGACCAAGGTAGCAGTGTTGTTGTTGATTAAGACTAAAGTCCAGCAACTGCGACCAAGGTCGCAGTGTATTTATTAAGTCTGCGTCCAGCAACTGCAACCAATGTCGCAACCTTTCATTTTAAAAATTTATAAGGGTGAAGTAATATAATTATTAACTGCGTCCATGGTCGCAGTATATTCGTTTAGCGTAAAATATTTAAAATGAAGGTTTGTAACAATTGTACAGCATTTTCAACCAAGACATAGTAGTAAAAAATGTAATTCACACAATTAACTTTAGAAAACAGATTTATATATATTTAAAAAAAACAAAATACAATTTTTTAAACTTCTAATCCTCGTCATCACCATCGTAATGAGAAAGAAGTTTGCGACTTTGGTGACAGTACTGAAGGAGGTCGCATTGCTATACGATAGCATGTTTCCTCCGGTATTCTTTATTCTGTATTAAGTATGCGACCATGAAATATTTTTTACTTTTCAATGCTAGAAGTCGCTGTCGTCATATAAAAGGGGTATTTTTGTCAATTTGTTTCACGATTGTTTAGGCGGGGTTTTTTTGATTTTTTTGGCGCCCACACTCTGCGACCGATGTGTGGCATATATTCAGCCACGTCCCGCAGACTGAGAAACTCTCTCAGCCCGCAGGCTGAGGTACAGTAAGCCCATATATATATATATATATATATATATATATATATATATATATATAGGGTCAAGTGCTCCTAGTAGGTCTCCTTAGATTGTAATTAAGGAGACGGCTTAAAACTCTAATATCCCGATTTTTTTTCACGATTTGACCGCACATTATCATATTCATATTATAAAATGTATACATATAAAAAATCACGTGATTTGCAGTTCATTTACTCATTGAACTTATCGTTCCATTTTGTTCTACTGTTTAAAAATAGTTAATATTTGAACCCAAGAAAATAGAGTAAACAAACCTCAAATTACGTGATTTTTTATTTGCTTACATCTTATAACATGAATATGATAATGTGCAGTCAGATCGTGAAAAAAATCGGGATGTTGAAATTTTAAGCCGTCTCCTTAGATTACAATCTAAGGAGACCTACTAGGAACACTTTATATATATACACACACACACACATACACACACATATTATATATATATATATATACATATATATATATAGGGGTTACTGTACCTCAGCCGACAGCTGAGAGAGTTTCTCAGCTGGGGGGACGTGGCAACATAATAGCCACGAATTTAACATTAATTTTGGCAGACAAAAACCAAAAATTCCCGCCCGAGTTAGTATCAGTCACTTCAACAATCGCTTTGACGAAAATACCCTCACTGACAAGTTTTTACTGTATGTAAATCCTTTCCTTTCAAAAAATTTTACAGATCTAAATTTTCAATTGGTCAATCCGAAAAGATTAGTGCCATTGTTTCTCAATATTTCTTAGTTTTTGTAAAAAATATCTGCTAAAGATGGCTCCAAAGAAATCATCCGCGGAAAGGTAATGGGAAAACCCAGAAATTTTTTTTAGGGCTTGTAAATTTTAGTAGTTATACTTTTTTTCAGATTAGATTCCATTTTTACTTTTTTTAGAAATATTCCTATTTTAACTTAACTTAAATTAAAAGTGTCTGATGAACTGTATTCTGACTGAATTTTTTGATTTTTTAAAAAAATTTCAGTTTTTTGGTTTTTAAAAAAATGTTAAATATTTTTTTAAAACTTGCGACCATGGTCGCAAATAAGAGAGAAAGATTTGCAAACTTGCGATCATGAATCACTTTTTAAATTTTTAAATTTTGTAACACAGCGACCAAGGTCAAAAAAAAATTCATTCCCTTTTATGTCGACTTGGGTCGCAGTTGTCTGAATTAGCTTTTTAGGCGTATGCAACCTTGGTCGCAGACATTTAAAAATTATTTATTTTAAAAATTATTCACTTTCATTTTTTTAATTTTTTTTTACTAAAACTCTGCGACTGATGTCGCAGTGTTGCCGTTAGTTCTCTCCTTTTGGGGGTTTGGTCGCAATCTGTTACCTAGGTTAAGGTGATTGAATATTGCGATCCTGATCGCAGTATGATGTTACAAAGGTCCCTCATGGTAAATTATTTTGGTTAATTATAAAATTGCAGTACGACCTTAGTCGCAATGTATTATATTCTACTAAATTGGATTAAGTGGACACTGATATATTACACTGCGACCTTGGTCGTTGTATGAAGAAACAAAGGATATAATTGGTGAATTATTTTAACCAAAGTCGCAGTGTAAAATATCATTGCGACCTTGGTCGTAGTGTATTATAATTTATTAAAGTCTGTTGCGATCAAGGTCGCAGTCTTATTTTCTTTTATTTCTTTAAATAAACGTACTGCGACCCGGTATTTTATACTAATATTTTTAATGTTTCTACATCTATAGGTAAACAAGAAGTGAAGGTTTGTCCTATGAGATCGAGCCTACAACTTATGTGTAAATTCATTAGAAAATTCAAAAAGTATATTCAGGCTGATTTTATAGATGCGATGAAGGAGACCCGTTTGGCCCAATCTTCATTGCCTTTTACAATGAGGAGTATGGAGCTGAAAAGGTCTAAAATCAAATATCAGTGTGCTGAAAATTGTAGACCAGTATGATAGGGATACAAGGACCTTTAGAATTGGGGGCAAAGAAATTGAGATAACAGTGGAGGATTTCGCCCTAACTTTTGGTCTACCTATTAATGGGGCGGATTTTATTATGAATAAAACCTTTACATTGAAGGACAGAGGGGTTATAAAATATTATTTTCCTAATATAAAGAAGATCACGAAAGTATCCATTAGATAAGCTTTGGATGATCTTCTGGTCAAGAAAAGAAAGAGGACTGAATTAAATGTGACGAAGGATGAACAGCTTGAGCAGAAAGTGACTTTAAATGAAATTATAAAGAGACAGACAAAGACTTGCATCTCAAGACTTTACGATAATAATCATCTTATATATGTCGGCCACTCTATTCTTTTCTGGCAGTAAATGCACGGTGTCGTGGTATATTGTGGAACAAATTGCCAATATGCAGTTGATGAAGACAATATGCTGGGCTAAAACTATTTGACAATTTTTGATTGAGTCAATGGATATCTTCAGGCACACCACATATAAGCTGCAAGGATACTCCGTGCAAATTATTGTAAGTATGAATATCATATTTGGCAAACATTATTGAAATTTCCTTATATATTGTCAATGTTTATGTAAACTAATGTAATTATACATTTTACAGTATTGGCTCTGTAAAAAGGATGCTATCTTTGAGCCGAGGTCTGGTTTGGAGGACAAAACCCCACGGGCAGTAAGATGGGACCTCCAAAATATTAGCAGAGCTCTGGCTGAAATTGATCTAAATGATCTTGACGCAGATATCGTAAGTTTTTAAATGTTAGCGACCATATACTGTTGATTATAATTTTATACATTAAAATAGAGTGCGACCACGATCACAGTTCAACTGATGTGCAGTACAATGGTGTGCGACCATGGTCGCATTTTCTTGATAACTTGTTGTAAATAAACTGCGACCATGGTCGCAGTTATATTTATTTCATTGATATGTGCTGCGACCATGGTCGCAGTATGGATTTACATGTCTGATTTAATGCTTATGACTGCGACCTAGGTCGCAGTTCCTTGATAGCTATTCTAGTAAATGTTTCATTCATCTGCGATACAACTATAAGTTTGTATAAGATCTCAGTTTATTTTTTTATTTCAGATTTTTTGTCGAATGGCCAATATTTCTAATGATGAAAGAAATATGATTGGCCTTCCTGTTGAAGGAGGAGGAGGAGAAGAAGATATACATAATGAAGCTAACATCCTAGCGGAAACAGAACCAGAGCCTGTCAAAATAGTTGAGGAACCAATGAGTGAATAAGAACCAACTATTGCAGGTTATTTGCCAGCACCACAGGATGAACAAGCTGAAGAAATTAAACTTTTGAGGAATGAAAATCAGTACTTGAGATCATATGTTCATGAGCTAGAAAGAAAAATTGAAAAAGTAGAGACTGAGAAAACTCTCAAGGCTGAATTAAGCAAAAAAGAAGAGAGAGAAGAGAGAAGAGAAAATTTAAAAAGCAGCAGAGGAAATTAAAAGTGAAAGAAGAATAAGAAGAGCTGCTGAGAGCAGCCACTACTGCGGAGAAGAAGGAGAAGGAGAAGAGGAGGGAAGAGGAGGAGAAGGAGAAGAGGAGGAGCAGGAGAAGGAGAAGAGGAGGAGGGAAGAGGAGGACAAGGAGAAGAGGAGGAAGGAAGAGAAGGAGCAGGAGAAGGAGAAGAGGAGGAGAGGAGAGGAGGAGAAGGAGAAGAGAAGGAAGGAAGAGGAGGAGCAGGAGAAGGAGAAGAGAGGAGGAGGGAAGAGGAGAGGAGGAGGAGGGAGAAAAGGAGGAGAGGAAGAGGAGGAGAAGGAGAAGAGGAGGAAGAAAGAGGAGCAGCAGGAGAAGGAAAAAAGGAGGAAGGAAGAGGAGACGAAGAGACAATTGAAGGCGAAGGAGGAAAAAAATCGTAAAATTCTAGAGGAGAACAGGAAGAAAGAGCTGGAAGAGAAGAAGAAGAAGAGGATGAAAGAAGAGGAGAGGAGGAGGAAGGAGGAAGAGGAGAAGAAGAAAAAAAAGATGAGGGAGGGAGCAGATGGAGAAGCAGGCAGAAAAGCAGAAGAAAAAGGAAGAGGAGGATTTCAAGATTTCTGAATTTGAAGTAAGTATTGCTAGGGAAGATTTTCTCACTTTTTTTTAAATTTAACTCAATAGATAATTGAACTCCAAAAAGACAAAGCTTCTGAAGAAAAAATTCAAGAACAGACTCTAGCTCAGAGGCAAGTTTCAAAGGAAAAGTTTTGTATTACTCTAAAGTAACGATAGAAAGGGGAGTCAAAGAACACAAGCGCGCTGAAAGAGATCGTGATGACTCCGACTTCGTTATCCAAAACGAAAAAAGAAAATTAATGAAGATACTCTTCCACAACTTGCGGCTCAGACTTTTGCCACTAGTTTCAGCAACGAACAGATTTCAGAGACTCAGCCAAAAATCAGGGAATTGACTGAAACCACTGCATACAGAATTCTGCAGCCACATCAATAAGCTCTCATCAAAATTTCTTGGACAAAGCCTTCTCTGAGTAAGTTAATTAATTTTGTTTAAAATTATATCAAAAATTTAAGATATTTATATTAGAACAATCTAATTATTAACTTTTTTTGTTTTTCTTGCAGTTCTACTGCATATCAGGGTACTGACAACGGAATAATGATTGCAAAAACTGACATTGAGGAGCTGATGTTCGGTAGAGATTTAGATGCCAATATAATTCATTTCTACATGAAGCATTTACAGAAGAGTGAAGGATTAAAAAGTCTATTCTTTCGAAGTGAAACTTAGGTAAACATCTATGTTCTCCTTTATAGTTAATTAAAACATCAATTTTCTAATTAATTTATTACTTTAAATTTTTGAAGGTTAAAAATTCTACTAGTCGCCTTTACTGCTGATAAGGCATAACGAATGGATTGCGACCTACGTCGCAGTCGAGGTTATTATTAATCCTCAAGAATAAAAAACTGCGACTACGATCGCCGTCTTTTATTTAGAAGTTATAGATTTCTTTACATCTGCGACCTAAGTCGCAGTCGAGGTTATTATTAATTCTTAAGAATATCAATTGAGTAATGCAGGTTGCGACCTTGATCGCAGTCGTAGGCAACATATTCTTAATCAATAACAACCCTGCGACCTTGATCGCAGTGCATGTTAATAATTAATCCTTATAACAGTCGTAGTTGCTAAGAAATCCTTAAAAATTAAACATGGATACTGATGAATGCTATCAAGGTCACAGCCAAAAATATATTAACAAAAACACACTGCAACGTTGGTCGCAGTCAGTTGTCTTGACAGAATAACATCTGATTTTCATATCGTTTTTTATATTTTGATTGCATTTTGAATTTATTTTGTTTTTAACAGCACGATGTTGTATCTAAAAGTAGAGATCTTAAAGATTATTTCATCAAGCAGTTGTTGAAAAACTAGACAACTGATGTGAAGTACATGTTCTTCCCGATCAATCACTAACACATTGCCAAGGAAGCTGGATTTCACTGGACCTTATTGGTATTTGATTGTCAAACACAAGAGTGGATTTTTTTCAACTCTTTGGTCCCAGTGGAAAAATCAAGTAATACATTAAAGATTTATCAAAAAGATGCAAGAACAATGGTGAATTAATTTTTAATTTGCGATTACTGAATATTTGCATTTAATTTGATTAATATTAATATTTTTTCTATTGACATTGCAGAAAGAAAGGTTATTACAAATTTTAAAATTGATTTCAATAAATTAATGAAAAAAAACATATATAAAATACGCAAGATGTCCCCAACAAGTAAACAGGTATTTTTTTTCTTGTGACATTTACCTAACATATTTTCTGCTTATTTAGAGTACAAAAACCTAATCTCATTTAATGATTTTCCTGTATAATTTTCAGTATTGATTGCGCTGTATATGTATGCAAATACATGAAAAGTATAGCATTTGGTAGTCCATCAGCCATTGATACTGTGACGGCATCCGATATACAAAGACTAAGAAGCGAGCTTGCATACATGTTACTCGCAGACAGAGAGAAAAGTTGGGATGAAGAAACAGAATTTATAAGAAGGATGGTATTTGAAGACTAATAATTGACTTAATTTTTAATTATAATATTGTTAATTCATTGATATACCTCATTTTTTTTGATAAATGTAACATTAAATGTAAAGCAGGTCTGTTGTCTTTATTAATGTAATTTGTAAACATGTTTATTCATTTGTTATACAATTCATTGAGATTTCCTTATTTCCATTCTATAGTTGTTACAGAGTGCATGTTTCTTAGGTCGCATTGATATTAGAAACTTGAGTTCAGAATTTGTACTGCGATCAAAGTCGCAGTCATGACCTAAGAAGTTGTATCGTTTGCTTATAATGTGACAATGGTCGCATGAATAATTTCGTCTGTAAAAAAATGTATCGATTTATTAGCATTCTATTAATGTAATCGAGACAGCGATCGCGGTCGCAGTTATTGAATCATATATCAGATCGCACTGCGACCATGGTCGCATTGCCCTATTCGGAACTCCAAAGTTTTTATACACATAATGATATATGCTTTAATTTTATTAACATAATTAATTTAACGAAACGTAAACATGATCCTCCCTGTCTTTTTCTACCATAAGAAATTAAAATAATAATAATCTTGACGTATTTAAGGTACAAAGTAACTGCATGTAAAATATATTAAATTTTTTCCTGTTTTCGAAAACTAAACAGTCACCTGGAAAGTATACACTTTTTGGGGAAAGGTAGAGAATAAATTTGCGCCATGTTCACGTCGTTTGAGAGCATAACCTTTTAGAATTCCTAGATTATTAATATATAAAGGGTGTCCATTAGAGGATAACAAACAGACTAAATTAGTTTTCTAAAATTCGTCTCTTTCAATATTAGAAAACAGAGTCAAAAATGTCTTCTCCACTATCTTCACCAGAAAGAAGCCAATCATCTAATAATGATTGGATGTATAGTTCTAAGTCGTTCCCTCGCTATGAGTCAGAGGATGAGCTTGATACAGACGACCCCTTCTAGGAGTTCATTGATGAACCGAAAATACTGCTATGAAGAGGAAGAAAGCGAAGAGGAGAGTGACGGTAAAGAGGAGGAAGAGGAAGAAAGTGATACAGAAGACGAACACAGTCATAATATAGATGACGAATCTGATTATGATGGTGATGACGAGGACGAGTAGATTAGTACTTTTAAATATGTATTTTATTTTTTTAAATATTTAAGCCTGTTTTGTAATGTTAATTGTGTTAATTATAAATATTTTTTACTTAACTTTGGTTTAACTGGTGTAACCTTTTCACTAATTTTATTCTTATGGTAGACGCAACATGAAACTACAGTGCCAAATTTAATGGGCTATGTCAAACTTACATGTCAGCAATGTGAGTCAATTTCTAAGCCAGAAAAATTTTAAAATTAAATAAAATGGGATACACTGCGACTATTGTCGCAGTGACAAAAAAATAATATCAGCCACCGGAGATAAATATATGGCTAATTTAAGGTCAGAATCTAAACTGCGACCAAAGGTCACAGTGTAAAATTGAAAAGGTAACATAATTAAAGAACTTAATGTATTATTTCATTCAAACTTGAGCATTAATCAATCCAAGATTCCCATGAAATTTAAACTGCGACTCTGGTCGCAGTTACGAAATTGCTGCAGACTTCGACAAAGTCGTTCTCAAATAGGCAAATATGAACTGCGACTCTAGTCGCAGTCTATGTTCAGTGAACTAAAACACAACATACGGCAAAATTGTCGCAATAGATTTTCAACGAAAAAATTCAACTATATTCAAATGTTATTATAATACCAAGAGACGGGGGACACTTGAAAAGCAACGAAAAAATTCTCGTGCAATGATACACTGCGACTCCGGTCGCAGTTATCTCCATACACTTCTTATATTTGCGACTAAAGTTGTTGTCTATGTTCAATGAACTAAAAGGCAAAATATATAGGCCAACATTGTCACAGTGAAATTTTAAAGTACAAGTGCTTAGAAAAGTACAGTAGATGAGAAGCACTTGGAAAGGAACAAAAAATGTGTTTATACTGCGACCCAGGTCGCAGTATACAAAATGAATCTCTCTTCGCAGTGCGATCATGACTGCAGTTGATGACTGAAGCTGTGAAAATGAAAACTTTATTCGTTCTAAGTAGACACAACATGAAACTACTTCCTCTGCAATTAAAAAGAAAAGTAAGAATTTGAAACATCAAACTTTAAAAAAAATTATATAATAGGTTTAATTTAATACCAATAATGGACAACCAGTCCTGTAATGGCGCAGCTGTTGATAGTTTTCATACTTCGATGCTTCACTTCCTTCTGTGATAGAGAATCTTCAAAATCAGACTTAAGCCTAGATGCACCTCTAGGCCTCCCCTTGGTCGGTACAGGACCAATTGGATCGCGTATGGTCAATTCTTCACCATCCCGCAGAACAACGACGGATCTACTAGAACCAATATTAGTTTTAGACTGTGATGATTGATAATTTATTGACCTGACTTTGCATTCATTATTGGTTTCTTCAGCAAATCTTTCCAAAACAGCATCCAGCTTTGAAAGATGGATATCAGAATCGGCCACCATTTCAAGAATTGCATTAAATTTGGAACGAAATGTCCACAATCTAGCCGTCCCTCGAGCGCCTTGACTAGGAAAAGGCCTAATGCCATTTTCAATTGCAACATTTTTGTAACGAGCATCCATCCTCCATCTCTGAAGTATATATGATTCTGGTATATCTGTAACGTGATTGCGCCACAAAATACACAGAATATGTCTACAAAGGATACCCTCTGTTTCAAATAATGAGAAACTACAAGACACATCAAGTTCATCAGACTTCTCATAACTGACCTTTTTCCAGGTGTCTTTTGATTCTGAAAGTTCACCAACAAATATTTTGCTCCAGGTCTATCGTGTTCCAACTCTTTTGAAAAGAGTGTCATTACAACTGCCCATTCCGTTTGGAATAACTAAAAAATCTTCAGGGTATACAACTTCGAAACCTGTATCTCATATGGATTCAATGTACAGTTGGGCACAGAATTTAAACCCTGAAAGTCTTGTTGAGATTCAGAACTACGACGGGCAGCAACAACTTTATCATATTGGTGGACAAATTCAAATAGTTTCATGTTTGCATTGACAAATCTATCAAAGAAAGAATTAATACTCTCAGATCTCTAACTAGTTATCATTCCAGCACAGAAAACATCCTTGAGATATGCATTAACCCAGTGTCCACGCAATCTATACATCTTCAACAACCAACTGTCTTCTTCTTCATCTAAATGATATTTTTCATTCATCAGTCTCCATCGCTCCTCGCATGTGCTTATATCACGGGAGGTGTACCAAAGATAGAAATCAGAGACCATATCTTCCCCATACTTGTTCGTTATTGGGATTTGTTGCTCGGCAATATGTTTTCGTACATGCCAAAAATAGTACCGATGCCGAGTAGTTGGAAAAACCATCTTGATAGCATCACCGATCTGGGCATCCTGATCAGTAATAATCAACTTTGGTGCAACTCCGTGCATGCTCTTGACCCATTTATTGAACAGCCACACAAATGCATACCTCTGCTCATCTGCCAGCAATGCACAGCCAAACAAAATTGACTGCCGATGATGATTTACTCTAGTGAATGGAGCAAATGGCAAGCTCAAGTGATTAGTCCTGTATGTTATGTCAAAAATGATCACATCAATAAACCTCAAATACGAGAAAATAGCTCTTCCATCAGCCTAAAAAATGCTTCTAAGTGTGCCCGCATTATCAACTTCACTTGCAAAGAAAAATTCTGGATCAGACTCGGCTTTTTCTTGAAAATATTTGATAATCACAATAAACTCATGGCCAATGTTATTTCTACGGTGACGAGTAAAATCAATAACTTGTTGCGGGCTTACTTCTTCACAACCTTCTCTGTAGTTCATTGCATTAACAAAACGGGAAATATTTGAAGAGCGAATTCCTACATCAACCAAATTGCTCATAATGCTTGTGCTAATCTTTGATCGATGTGTCTGGTGAGAGTAATGGTGATGGACTTTATCCGAGCTTGATAATTCATGTGAATGAGAATCAACAAACTTGGTGACAACCCAAGATCTTCTGTCAAATAAAAAATGAAGACGCACATGCATCTCAGCAGGACACGCTACTCTAGTGTCATTCGATGGTGGACTGTAAGCCCATCTTGTCTTTTGTCACACAACTTCTTCACACCCTCCTTGTTGTAACAAAATTTTCTGTAAATAACTTCATGAGGACGCCTCCGTGACTTATCTATTCCTTTTCTTCTCATGCCAAAACCTCTGTTCCTTGCATAAGAATTGCGGAAGTTGTATGCTTTCTCATCCATGATAAACTGTTTCCCTACAAAAAGATTTGAGCTTCAAGACATTTCTCTATGTGAATTCAGATCCTACAAAATAAATTGCTGAATTAAATAAAAACAAATAATTGAATATCACATGTCTGAACTGTAATTACTAAAACTGCGACCAAGGTCGCAGATGTAAAGAAATATATAACTTCTAAATAAAAGACTGCGATCGTAGTCGCAGTTTTTCGTATGTCCAGATTTTTTAAAAACGTGAATAATAACTGTGCAACTCTCTCATTAGTATATACTGTGACCTTAAGTCGCAGTTCTTTAAATTTAGTGTATAAAATAGATATAATTGACATGAACACGTGTAAGAATTATAAAAAAGGACTGCAATTAAGGTCGCAGTTATAAAAATAGCTTTTACAGCCGAAAAATGTTTTTAATACAAACTGCGATCGTGGTCGGAGTTAGTAAAATTTAGTGTATTAAATTAGCGGTCGCAGTTCATAAATTTTAGTGTATTAAATTAAATAGGTGCGACTGAGATCGCGTTTAACAAAACTATGAAATTCTTTCTGAAAAAAGACTTTAGAACAAGTGATTATATTGTTCTGTAAAATGAAATCTAGGTCGCTGTTCCATATACGCTACACAAATCTTCTACATTTAAGAAACTACGGGAAAAAATTGATAAAATAAAAACCTCTTGATCAGCATGCAAAGATATCAACCTTTCAATACTTTCAATATTCTGAGAGAAAGTTGAACCAGATGATATATAGTCCATATTTAGATCGGGAGATAGAGATCGCTTACGACTGCAGCAGAATTGGTAGGGGAAGTGGACTGCTCCAACGTCGGCATTAAATAAAAAGGAGAAAAACCTGATTTGAAAATCGCTATTTTCAGAAACAACTTTATGACAGAAAAATGAAACCCTAAATCTGACAAAGAGCGGTAAAAGAAATAAGGGAAAAATAATAATAAATAATTACGGGACAAGTTCCTTTACCGATATATATATATCAGAAATATGTATATCAGCCGACAGCTGAAAGTCTCTCTCAGCCTGCGGTGACGTGGCACAATATTTGCCACATCACTAAGTTGCGGCCCGCTTATTGGAATAATTAAATTACTAAATGCCCCTCGGTAATATATATATCAGAAATGTGTATATCAGCCGACAACTGAGAGTCTCTCTTAGCCTGCTCTTTCCTCCTCCTCTTCTCCTTCTCCTCTTCTTCCCTCCTCCTCTTCTCCTTCTCTTTCTCCTTCGTAGCAGTGGCTGCTCTCAGCAGCTCTTCTTTTTCTTCTTTCACTTTTAATTTTCTCTGCTATTTTTTAAATTTTCTCTTCTCTCTCTTCTTTTTTCTTTAATTCAGCCTTGAGAGTTTTCTCAGTCTCCATTTTTTCAATTTTTCTTTCTAGCTCATAAACATATGATCTCAAGTATTGATTTTCATTCCTCAAAAGTTCAATTTCTTCAGTTTGTTCATCCCGTAGTGCTGGCAAATAACCTGCAATAGTTGGTTCCTATTCACTCGTTGGTTCCTCAACTATTTCGATAGGCTCTGGTTCTGTTTCCGCCGGGATGTTAGCTTCTCATGTATATCTTCTTCTTCTTCTCCTCCTCCTCCTCCTCCTCCTTCAATAGGAAGGCCAATCATATTTCTTTCATCATTAGAAATGTTGGTCATTCGATAAACAATCTAAAATAAAAAATAAACTGAGATCTTATACAAATCTTATAGTTGTATCGCAGATGAATGAAACATTTACTAGAATAGCTATCAAAGAACTGCGACCTAAGTCGCAGTCATAAGCATTAAATCAGACATGTAAATCCATACTGCGACTATGGTCGCAGCACATATCACTAAAATAAATATAACTGGGACCATGGTCGTAGTTTATTTACAACGAGTTATCAAGGAAATGCAACCATGGTCGCACACCATTGTACTGCACATCAGTTGAACTGCGACTGTGATCGCACTGCATTTTAATGTATAAAATTATAATCAATAGTATACGGTCGCTAACATTTAAGAACTTACAATATCTGTGTCAAGATCATTTAGATCAATTTCAGCCAGAGTTCTGCTAATGTTTTAGAGGTCTTATCTTACTGCCCGTGGGGTGTCCTCCAAAGCAAATCTCGGCTCAAAGATAGCTGCCCTTTCACAGAGCCAATTCTGCAAAATGTATAATTACATTAGTTTACATAAACATTGACAATATATAAGAAAATTTCAACAATGTTTGTCAAATATGATATTCATACTTAAAATAATTTGTACGGAGCATCCTTGCAGCTCATATGTGGTGTGCCTGAAGATGTCCATTGACTCAATCAGGAATTGCCAAACAGTTTTAGCTCAGCATATTATCTTCATCAGCTGCATATTGGCAATCTGTTCCATAATATACCACGACACCGTGCATTTACTGCCAGAAAAGAATAGAGTGGCCGACATATATAGGATGATTATTGTCGTAAAGTCTTGAGCTGCAAGTCTTTATCTGTCTCTTATAATTTCATTTAAAGTCACTTGTTACTCAAACTGTTCATCTTTGGTCACATCTAATTCAGTTCTCCTTCTTTTCTTGACCAGAAGATCATCCAAAACTTCTTCAATGGATACTTTTGTGATCTTCTTTATATTAGAGAAATAATATTTTATAACCCCTCTGTCCTTCATTGTACAAATCTTATTCATAATAAAATCCGCTCCATTGCTAGGTAGACCAAAAGTTAGGGCAACATCCTCCACTGTTATCTTAATTTCTTTGCCCCCAATTCTAAAGGTCCTTGTATCCCTAACAAACTGGTTTATAATTTTTAGCACACTGATGTTTGATTTTAGACCTTTTTTAGCTTCAAACTCCTCATTGTAGAAGGCTATGAAGATTGGGCCAAATGGGGTCTCCTTCATCGCATCTACGAAAACTGAATGTGCTTTTTGAATTTTCTAATGAATTCGCATGTAGGCTTTAGGCTCGATCTCATAGGACGAACCTTCACTTCTTGGCTACCTATAGATTCAGAAACATTAAAAATATTAGTATAAAATACCGGATCGCAATACGTTTATTTAAACAAATAAAAGAAAATAAGACTGTGACCTTGGTCGCAACAGAGTTTAATAAATTATAATACACTACGACCAAGCTCGCAATGATATTTTACACTGTGACTTTGGTCGCAATTTTCTAATTAAACAAAATAATTTACCAATTATATTTTTTGTTTCTTCATATAGCGACCAAGGTCGCAGTGTAATATATCATTGTCCAATTAATTCAATTTAGTAGAATATAATACATTGTGACTAAGGTCGCACTACAATTTTATAATTAATCAAAATAATTTACCATGAAGGGACCTTGTATCATCATACTGCGACCAGGGTCACAATATTCAATCATGCTAACCTAGGTAACAGACTGCGACCAAACCCCAAAAAGGAGAGAACGAACGGCAACACTGCGACATCAGCCACAGAGTTTTAGTAAAAAAACCTTAAAAAAATGAAAGTGAATAATTTTTAAAATAAATAATTTTTAAATGTCTTCGACTAAGGTCGCATAGATCTAAAACGCTAATTTAGACAACTGCGACCCAAGTCGACATAAAAGGGAACGAAAAAAAATTTGACCTTGGTTGCTGTGTTACAAAATTTAAAAATTTAAAAAGCGATTCATGATCCCAAGTTTGCAAATCTTTCTCTCTTATTTGCGACCATGGTCGCAAGTTTTAAAAAAAATATTTAACTATTTTTTAAAACCAAAAAACTGAAAAAATTAAAAAAAATAAAAAAAATTTAGTAAGAATACAGTTCATCAGACACTTTTAATTTAAGTTAAGTTAAAATAGGAATATTTCTAAAAAAAAGTAAAAATGGAATCAAATCTGAAAAAAATATAACTACTAAAATTTACAAACCCTAAAAAAAAATTTATGGGTTTCCCCATTACCTTTTTCCGTGGATGATTTCTTTGGCGCCATCTTTAGCAGATTTTTTTAAAAAAACTAAGAAATATTGGGAAACAATGGCGCTAATCTTTTCGGATTGATCAATTGAAAATTTAGATCTGTAAAATTTTTTGAAGGGAAAGGTTTTACATACATATATATATATATATATATATATATATATATATATATATATATATATATATATATATATATATATATATATATATATATATATGGGGTTACTGTACCTCAGCCGACAGTTGAGAGAGTTTCTCAGCCTGCGGGACGTGGCAACATAATAGCCATGAATTTGTCATTAATTTTGGCGGACAAAAGCGAAAAAGTTTCCGCCCGAGTAAGTATCAGTCAATTCAATAATCGCTTTGACGAAAATACCCTCCCTTGTAACTTTTTACTGTATGTAAAACCTTTTATTTCCAAAAAAAAAAATACAGATCTGAAATTCTCTATTTTAATTTTACTTCAATTAAAAGTGTTTGCTGAACTTAATTTTTCCCGCAAAATTTCGTTTTTCTTAAATTTTTCAAGAATCTTGGTTTTTAAAATAAATTAGTTAATTTTTTTTTTTAAAGCTTGCGACCATGGTCGCAAAATTACTTTTTAATCCAAGTCACAGTTTAAGATGAAAAAAAATAGGAATTAACGATCTTATTAAAGATTTATTTTTTTACATTTTTAATTTTTTTAATATAGCAACCAAGGTCAAAAGTTATTTTTTCATTCCCTTTTTTCTCGACTTGGGTCGCAGTTATTTGTATTAGCGTCTTAGGTTTATGCGACCTTGGTCGCAGTATTTAATTTTTTTTTAATGAATTATTAACATCCGTTTTTTTAAGATTATTTTTTTAATACTCTGCCACTGTTGTCGCAGTGTTGTCGTCCGTTTTCTCTTTCTTGGGTGTCTGGTCGCAGTCTGTTCTACTAAGTTTAATAGGATACTGCGACCCTGGTCGCAGTATGATGATACAAAGGCCCCTTTCATGATAAATTAATTAGGTTAATTAGAAAATTGCGTCCTCTGTGGCAGTGTAATATAACACTGCAACCTTGGTCGCAGTGTTTTATATTTTACTATGTAGCTTAATATGACACTGCGACCCTGGTCGTAGTATGAAGAAACAAAGGGCTTCGTTGGTTAATTATTTGGTTTAATTAGAAAATTGTTATCACTGTCGCAGTTTAATATATCATTGCGACCTGGTCAGAGTATATTATAGTTTATTAAAGTCTATTGCGACCAAGGTCGCAATCTTTTTCATTTCAAATATTATTTAAAGTACTGTGACCTTGATGTTGGCCCGAAGGCCCATCACTCTAGTTTTGATGATGATTAACTCATGTAGTTATAGTACTAATGATCTTGTGTTTAATTAGTGATAGATTTATGATCAAGATCGTAGTAGGTGCATAGCTTTAAAAAAGGATTTAAAGTCAAGTTTTGGAGCTAGCACGGTTTGATTCAAGAGCTTGTGCATCAAGACCACATCGAGTACTCAAGAGGAGTCTAGCTCTATGGATCGTGTTTGGACCAAGTCAAGAAGATGTGAAGACTTCAAGTGAAGACCTTCAAGATCAAGACTTGTTTCTAGGTTTGTTTTAGTAAGATTTTATTTTTAGATAAAATGTAAAGGATAGAATAGTTGGTGGATTGCTCAAGTATATCATCTACACACACACACACACTCTTGATTTAGTTTGTTTTAGAAAATAATTTTAACCAAAAACCAAACCGGTATTCAAGTGAAGACTTCAAGTGTTTTGATTCTTGGTATTCTAGTTTACATGTTTTAACCAAAATCATGTTTAGAGCTTAATGTCAAAAACATAGATATTTCACCATGTTTGTGTAGTGGATCATATCCATACACTCTATGCTTTAAAAAGAGTTTAAATATCTTGCTTTTGTATTTGGAGAAGTTTTGGAAAAGTTTTAGAAAAACCAGTTTTGGAAAATACTGTTTTTCATTTGAACAAATATTTCCATATTACAAAAATAGTCCAAATCATTTGTAACATCCCTTGATTTTGTGCAAGCATGTTTGTTTATCAAAGTATATTGGTAAAACTATTTTTTTAGATTTTTCAGTATTTTATGGGATTTTATTTGAGCCAAAAAGACCAAGTTTTAAATCCCTTAACAGTTCTGTCCTGGCTTCAGCCGGTCGACCGACCGGTCGACCGAAGCCTGAAGGCGGTCGACCGAGCGGTCGACCGACGTGCACAGACGTGCATGCCAGTTCTGACAGGGGGGCGGTCGGCCAACCCGGTTGACCATCCAGAGAGCTCTGCTCTCTGGAAAGGCCCCGGTCGACCGGACGGTCGACCGGACAGAGAGACTTGCTCTCTGTATCCTGGCCTCGGTCGACCGACCGGTCGACCGATGGCTCAACGGTCTGAAATATGACCGTTGGCTGGTCGACCGGGCGGTCGACCGACAGTTCTGTCAGGCCTCCAACGGCTAGTTTTTGAAGCCCTATAAATTGGGCCATTTGGGGCTGTTTTAAACAAGATTTTCAAGTAGATTTTTCACCGGTTTTTCCAACTCTTTTAAGAGGTTTTCTCCACTTATTTTAGAGCAAATATTTCCAATCAAAAGGGAGTTTATCAAGAGTGTTTAAAAGTGATCTTCTTGAGTTTTTCCTTCACCATTCTCATCCTTGTTTTCTCACACAAACAGTTGAGCAACCCATTGATTATTCATCTTATAGGAGTGTTATAGTGAGATAGTTTTTAGGTGATCAAAGTGTTGTGATCACCAAAGACTTCTTCTTTGTACTTTGAGGAGGCGGACGTATGTGTCCGCGGTGTTTCGAGTTCGGGTGTGAACTTGTTGGTTTGAGGTGCGGCCTCGGCAAGCTTGTGGGGCTTGCGGTGTGTACAGGCTAGAGAGCCGAGAGCTTGTAGGTGTTGCGGCACCGAGGAGTGATCCGGTGGGATCGATTTTAGTGAAAATCCTTCGTGTGTCGAAGGCAGGGATGTAGAGCAAGTGTGCTCGAACCTCGAAAAAAATTTCTTGTGTTTGCGATTGCTCTTACTCTCTCTCCCTTATTGTTTTATATCTTGCATGCCTCTATTGCTTTCATATTTATATGCTTGATATACTTGTGTGCCCATATTGTATATGCTTGGGTTTGTTTGCTAACACTTGTATTTAACAAGAGAGCCAACGTGGCACCTCAACCCTTATCTAGGGGAATCTAGAGGAGTTAGTCCAGAGCCCTTCACGGGGAATTCGGCTACACTCTTGTGTTATACGTGGTGTTTAGTTTAAAAGTTTAATTTAGGTCATAATAGTTTTTAATTCCGCATTATTTGGCATTTAGTGACCATTAGATTAGTCATCACCTATTCACCCCCCTCTAGGTGATTCTACAATTGGTATCAGAGCCAAGTGCTCTGAATTTGGGTCTTACAACTTAGAGTTAAAGATCCTCATTTTTAGGCTAATCACTATTTTGTACACACACCATGGATTTCATGTCACCACCCACCTTTGACATTCTTAACATCCAAATTTCGAAGGTTAAGATGTCCTTGTACCTCAAGGCCCTAGGCATACATGTTTATTTGCCACTACTAGAAATGATTATTGTTTAAATGACAAACATCTTGAGGCTAATGCAAAAGCCCTACATGCTTTAAGATCTACCCTAAATGATGATTATTTATCTAAGGTTTCTAATGTTGATTCGGCTTTTGTAGCTTGGAACATCATCACCTCCCTTGGCGAAAAAGATCTATATTATGCCGGGAGCGATTCGGATGTTGGAAGTGACGCCTCCAACAAGTGTTATATGGTCCAAGGGGATAAGCCCCTTGAGGTAACTACCGAATCCGAGGTAGAAGATGATAACATGTCATATGATGAGCTTAGCACTTTTTCTCAACTCCTTCTTGAAAAATATGACATGCTTAAGAAAAATAATAAAAATTTGAAAAGGATTTTGATTGCATGCTTGAAGAAAATAATTCTTTTAAAAATAATATTGCATGTTTAGAAAAAGAAAAAGAAGATTTGAAAAATGAGAATGTTTCCTTAATGTCCAAATTAAATGATCTTTGTGAAGGAAACACTTGTTTGAAAAATAAAATTATTTTGGTGGAAAAACAAAAGAAAGTTGCTTTTCAAGAAAACAACTCTTTGAAAAGGAAAATTTTTGAAAAAAAAAAAGAATTTGTTTCTAAAAAGAACAAGAAAAATAGTTTTATATCTCATCATGCTTTACATGCCACCACAAATGAGATAAATGTTTTGAAAAATAAAATGGATTGTTTGAGCTCCACTTTGAGCTCATGTGCATTTAACCATTCTAGATTGGAGTCCTTGTTTTCAAAGAAACAAACTCCACATATTCATGCACATCATCCTCATCATGCATATGCTTATGTTGCACGTCATGATCACACTCACACACATAAGCATACTAAGGTGTACAAGTGTACACATTGTGGCCGCAAAGGCCATTTAGCAAAATTTTGTTATGATAAGTTAAATGTTTTAAATTTTGCTAATAAAAATGTTTGGGTTCCTTACAAAGCTAACTCCCAAGGACCCAAAAGAAAATGGGTACCAAAACCCCCACCTTGTATTTTTGATGTAGGTGAGGGCTCTCACACGACGTGAGAGAGATGGTGCCTTGGTGGTGGATGCATGGACTTGAAGGACATATAATTGATGCATCCCTATTAAGGAGGTTTGGTGGGACAACCACCATGTTTGGAGTTTTTGAACATAGTTCCTTAGTTGGTAACTATTTCTAAACTCCTAATTTATTTACATGCTTGTTCATATGTCATATTTTTAGCATGTTCATGTTTTAATTGTTTTTATGCTTCATGTGGTAAATACTAGTTTAAATGTAGTTTTTATTAAAACTTGGATTTATACATATACAAGTAGTGAGCAACAAGTTGATTCATATATGTTTGCACTTCATGCTCATTTGTACCTACTATATGCACATGTATAGCCTAGTTTTGATGATTTCCTCATTTACACTTGTTTTGCCAATTTTCGTGTTTTTACTTCATGTATATGCATTTTTATTCAAATCTAATAAATATACATGTATATTCTTTTTGAGTCTCTTGCCTTCATGCAAATACTATTAATAGACTCGTTTTATGTTTGGGATATGTATGCATATTGTTAGATTTAGATAAATCATACATATACCTAGAAGTTTATTGTTTTAATGAAAAATAAATTTTCATGTTTTGTTTGATAAAATAAAATGAATAATTTGTTTTGATCATTTTGAGCCTTAATGACTATTTTCATGAAAATGCTATGTACATGATTCTTGTACACTCATACTTCATTTGTTTTGTCATGACTTTGATTCATGAACACTTTTATGAGCTTAATCGATTTTGAGTGTCATCTCTTATGTATTTGGTATGATTCATGAAATACATATGATTTGGTTTCATGTTTTTGAAGGATCTTTAACTAGTTTTTCAAAAAAAATAATTTAACTAGTTATTTATTCTTCAATGTTTATGAGATATACACATGATCATATTATTGTTTCAATTGGTATCATTGAATCATTTCAATTGGTATCAATTTGACTCCATTTTTGTATATACTCATATTTTGTTTTCTTATATATATGTATCAATTTCAATTGGTATATTTTTTTTCATACATATATATGAGTTATTTGTGTTTGAGTTAACATTGATTTATACATTTAAAGCACACAACTTGTTTATGCTAAGCTTAATTCAAAATTTTAAAGCTTATGCATTATGTTTTAAAATTGGTATCAAAATTAAAAAAATTATGTTTATTTGATATCTCAAGATTTGTTTTTATTGAGAAAATTCAAAATTTTGTTTTATAAGAAAAATTCAAATTTTTGATTTGTATTGCCTATATGCATGGAGAGCTTAACATCTCTTCTATATATAGATTCATGTTGAGTGTATTGTATATTGAGGAGCTTGACAACTCTTCTTTATGTGGTACACGTGTGTAGGGGGAGCTTCACATCTCTTATTATGCATTACATAATATGTGTTATGTGAATTGGGGCTTGTCATCCCTTCTTCATGTAATGCATATGTGTAGGGAAGCTAACTTAGCGTCTTCCTCTTCATGAATGTATATCGCATATAATCCTTATTGATTGATTTATGTTTACCCCTTCATTGGTTCCTTATTTCGGACAAAAAGGGGGAGAAAAATTTATTTGATTTTGTTTTTACTTTAACCCCTTTGTTGATGATTGACAAAAAGGGGGAGAAAGATTTTGAGTTTATAAATGCATATTTGTGTTTTTGCATATATTTAGTTCATGCATAACAATAAACAAATAAGATATGAAAATATGTTTGATGCATGCTTTTGTTTAGTATGAGCTTTCATTGCATATTTATTTCTTTATTGAGATGCATGAGTTGAGGGGGAGCTTCTTTGAAGCTTTACTTTAATCCATGCATATATAACTTCATGAGTTTTGTCATCATTAAAAAGGGGGAGATTGTTGGCCCGAAGGCCCATCACTCTAGTTTTGATGATGATTAACTCATGTAGTTATAGTACTAATGATCTTGTGTTTAATTAGTGACAGATTTATGATCAAGATCTTAGTAGGTGCATAGCTTCAACAAAGGATTTAAAGTCAAGTTTTGGAGCTAGCACTGTTTGATTCAAGAGCTTGTGCATCAAGACCACATCGAGTACTCAAGAGGAGTCTAGCTCTATGGATCGTGTTTGGACCAAGTCAAGAAGATGTGAAGACTTCAAGTGAAACCTTCAAGATCAAGACTTGTGTCTAGGTTTGTTTTAGTAAGATTTTATTTTTAGATAAAATGTAAAGGATAGAATAGTTGGTGGATTGCTCAAGTATATCATATACACACACACTCTTGATTTAGTTTGTTTTAGAAAATAATTTTAACCAAAAATCAAACCGGTATTCAAGTGAAGACTTCAAGTGTTTTGATTTTTGGTATTCTAGTTTACATGTTTTAACCAAAACCATGTTTAGAGCTAAATGTCAAAAACATAGATATTTCACCATGTTTGTGTAGTGGATCATATCCATACACTCTATGCTTTAAAAAGAGTTTAAATATCTTGCTTTTGTATTTGGAGAAGTTTTGGAAAAGTTTTAGAAAAATCAGTTTTGGAAAATACTGTTTTTCATTTGAACAAATATTTTCATATTACAAAAATAGTCCAAATCATTTGTAACATGCCTTGATTTTGTGCAAGCATGTTTGTTTATCAAAGTATATTGGTAAAACTATTTTTGTAGATTTTTCAGTATTTTATGGAATTTTATTTGAGCGAAAAAGACCAAGTTTTAAATCCCTTAACAGTTCTATCCTGGCTTCAGCCGGTCGACCGACCGGTCGACTGAAGCCTGAAGGTGGTCGACCGAGCGGTCGATCGATGTGCACAGACGTGCACGCCAGTTCTGGCAGGGGGCCGGTCAGCCAACCCGGTCGACCGTCCAGAGAGCTCTGCTCTCTGGAAAGGCCCCGGTCGACCGGGCGGCGACCGGACAGAGAGACTTGCTCTCTGTATCATGGCCTCGGTCGACCGACCGGTCGACCGATGGCTCAACGGTCTGAAATATGACCGTTGGCCGGTCGACCGGGCGGTCGACCGACAGTTCTGTCAGGCCTCCAACGGCTAGTTTTTGGAGCCCTATAAATTGGGCCATTTGGGGGCTGTTTTAAACAAGATTTTCAAGTGGATTTTTCACCAGTTTTTCCAACTCTTTTAAGAGGTTTTCTCCACTTGTTTTAGAGCAAATATTTCCAATCAAAAGGAGAGTTTATCAAGAGTGTTAAAAAGTGATCTTCTTGAGTTTTTCCTCCACCATTCTCATCCTTGTTTTCTCACACAAACACTTGAGCAACCATTGATTATTTATCTTATAGGAGTGTTGTAGTGAGATAGTTCTTAGGTGATCAAAGTGTTGTGATCACCAAAGACTTCTTCTTTGTACTTTGAGGAGGCGGACGTGTGTGTCCGCGGTGTTTCGAGTTCGGGTGTGAACTTGTTGGTTTGAGGTGTGGGCTCGGCAAGCTTGTGGGGCTTGTGGTGTGTACAGGCTAGAGAGTCCGAGAGCTTGTAGGTGTTGCGGCACCGAGGAGTAATCCGGTGGGATCGATTTTAGTGGAAATCCTTCATGTGTCGAAGGCGGGGATGTAGAGCAAGTATGCTCGAACCTCGAAACAAATTCCTTGTGTTTGCGATTGCTCTTACTCTCTCTCCCTTATTGTTTTATATCTTGCATGCCTCTATTGCTTTCATATTTATATGCTTGATATACTTGTGTGCCCATATTATATATGCTTGGGTTGTTTGCTAACACTTGTATTTAACCAAGAGAGCCAACGCGGCACCTCAACCCTTATCTAGGGGAATCTAGAGGAGTTAGTCTAGAGCCCTTCACGGGGAATTCGGCTACACTCTTGTGTTATACGTGGTGTTTAGTTTAAAAGTTTAGTTTAGGTCATAATAGTTTTTAATTCCGCATTATTTGGCATTTAGTGATCATTAGATTAGCCATCACCTGTTCACCCCCACTCTAGGTGATTCTACACTTGATTTTATATTAATGTTGTTAATGTTTCTGCATCTATAGGTAAGTAAGAACTGAAGGTTCGTCCTATGAGGAGGCCTTCGTGACTTACCTATTCCTTTTCTTCTCACGTCAAAACCTCTGTTCCTTTCTTAAGAATTGTAAAAGTTGTATGCTTCATCGTCTGTGAAAAACTATTTTCCTAAAAAAAATAACTAAGCTTCTAGACATCTCTCCATGTGAATTGGGATCCTACAAAATAAACTGTTAAACTAAATAAAAAGAAATAATTGAAAATCACACGTCTGAACTATAACAAATAAAACTGGGACTAAGGTCGCAGATATAAAGATAGCTGTAACTTCTGAATAAAAGACTGCGACCATAGTCGCAGTCCTCCGTATGGCCAGGTTTTGAAAAAAATGTGTATAATAACTGAGAAAATTTCTCATTAATATATACTGCGACCTTAAGTCAGAGTTCTTAAAATTTAGTGTATAAAAAAGTACTAATTGAAAATCACACGTCTGAACTATAAAAAATAGGACAGCGACTAAGGTCACAGTTGTAAAGATAGCTTTCACCACTGGAAATACAAACTGCGATCGTAGTCGCAGTTCATACAATTTAGTGTATTAAATTAAATAATTGCGACTGAGAACGCAGTTAACAAAACTGTGAAATTGTTACTGAAAAAAAGACTTTAGTAAAAGTGATTATATTGTTCTGTAAAACAAAATCTAGATCGCAGTTCCATATACGTTACACAAATTTTTTACATATAAGAAATTGCGAGAAAAAAAGGATAAAATAAAAATCTCTTGATCAGCATCCAAAGATCTCAACCCTTCAATACTTTCAATATTCTATGAGGAAGTTGAACTAGATGATATATGGTTCATATTTAGATCTGGAGATAGAGATCGGGGATGACGGCGTCCTGAATTGGCAGGTGAAGTGTTCTGCTCCGCTGTCGATATTAAAATAGAAATGGAGATTTAGGTCTGCAAAGGGGGGGAAAAAGAAATACCTAATCCGGATACCGCTATTTTTAGAAAAAAATTTATGACAGGAAAAGGAAAACCTAAATCTGACAACGAGCGAAAAACGAAATAAGGGAAATAATAATAAACAATAGCGTCGAGATAAAGTACCTTTTACGGAGGAGGCATTTAGTAATTGCACTTATTCCAATAGGCGGGCCGCAACTTATTGGTGTAGCAAATAATGTGCCACGTCACCGCAGGCTGAGAGAGACTCTCAGTTGTCGGTTAATATACATATTTCTGATATATACATATATATATATATATATATATGTATATATATATATATGTATATATATATATATATGTATATGTATATATATATATATGTATATATATATATATAGTATATATATATATATATGTGTGTATATATATATATATATATATGTATATATATATATATATGTGTGTATATATATATATATATATATATATATATATATATATATATATATATATATATATATATATATATATATATATACATATATATATATATATATATAGTAAGATTGCAATACATCTAGGTGTAACTAAGTTAAACTACACACACCCCTTTTCACCATACAAAAATTTTGCTTGGTGAGATACAAACAAAAATTAATGTGACTGGCCCCCACAAGGTGTTTAAAAAATATTTTTGTGTGGTTAAAAGAAGTGTGTGTAACTTAACTACACCTATGTGTATTGTAACTCTACATATATACATACATACATACATATACATACATATATATACATATATATACATATATATATACATATATACATACATACTTGTGTCCTTACAAAAGGATTTGAGCCCGAATCTTTCCAACTCAAATACATACAACCCTCTGAAATTCGAATACAAGATCCACTCTGTTGAAGTTGATCTATATTATTTCAAGTGTCTATAAATCAAAAATCAAGTATTTTGAATACTTTTTGTCCATCCATCAAGCGGCGCAAAATAGACGGCCGAAAGTAGAGAGTTGGTTAGATCTGTGTCTTTAGACATACAAATTCTCAATCTGGCCATTTCATTATGATCTAAACATTTTTAAAACCCTACAAACTAATTTTTATTATATTTCAAATACTCTATACCATTAAACTAACCAACTCGCTATTTAAGTCGTCTGTTTTTCTCCTACTTGATACATGAGTAAAAAGTAGTCAAAACACTTAATTTTTGATTTATAGATACTTGAAATAATATTGATCAATTTCAACGGAGTGGAGCTTGTATTTGAATGTCGGAGGGTTGAATTTGGGTGGGAAGGATTCGACCTCAAATCCTTTTGGAAGGACACAAGTCTATATATATATATATATATATATACACACACACATATATATATAGGGGTTACTGTACCTCAATCGACAGCTGAGAGAGTTTCTCAGAGGTGACGTGGCCGAATATATGCCACATATCGGTGGCGCCAAAAAAATCAAAAAAATCCTGCCTAAAGAATCGTCAATCAAATTGACCAAAATACCCATTTTTATTTCTAAACTAGTAAAAACTCATCCGCAATAAAATTTTACCTAAAAAATTTGTAATTTACAAAGAATTTTCTGTTGAATATATCTACAGTTATAAAATTCCTAATTCTACTACGTTAAAAATATAAAGAAAAAAATTGGATCAAGATAATGAGAAAAAAATAGTAGCAGTGAAAAGTAAAAAACATGCGTGAAACTTAAAAAACCTGCTATTTTTTATATAATTTTTTATTATTTAATTTCGTGTTATTTTTAATTCATATAGGTTTAATAAAAGAAACTGAAATGAATAGAAAAATGAAATTTAATGTCAGCCGTATATTGTTTTTTGTATTACAAATGTACAGTGTAAAAAAATAATGAAATACAATGGTTAATTATTTTGCAGATATTTTATAAATCAGATATTCTCGTAGCTGCCTCAATATTTGCAGATTGGTTGGATAATATTTCATGCAATTTTTAATGAACTGCGACTATGGTCGGTCTTGATACTAAAAAATTGCTTTATTCTCAATGTATATTATAAATTGGATCCAGGTCGCAGTACACATACATTCAAAACTATTTTCAAAAAAATATATAACTTTTAATTTTATATCACGACTGTGACACTAGTCGCATTCTTTATTCGCATATAAATAACTTACGAAACATGCTATCGTTCAGCACTGCGACCACAGTCGCTGTCCTTATTCGCATGCTTTATGTAACAGAATTTTGATCGTTTTACAAAGTCTGCGATCATAGTCGCAATCAAAGTATAACAAAACTTTCAATCACTGCGACTATAGTCGCAGACTTAATATAACTTTCAATTTTATATCACGACTGCGACCCTAATCGCATTCATTATTTGCAAAGAAATAACAGACGAAACATGTTATCGTTCAGCACTGCGACCACAGCCGCTGTCCTTATTCGTATGCCTTTTGTAACAGAATTTTGATCATTTTAGAAAGTAGATTAGCCCTGCGACCGTGAGATCAGTCCGCGTATATCACATCTTATAAAATACTATATTAATTACTCTGAACTAATTGAAGTAATTAATATTCTATGTACCGTGATACAGAACAGTCTCGAAAAAAGAGATGCACTAATATTAATCTCGATAAAGGAAAGATGTACACCATATGTAATCTAAATATATAGGAAAAATATTACATAAAAAGTTAATTTGTAGTTCACATAATAAACCTCTGGGAAAAAAGGAACTCTTCAGATTCTCCCGCCATAATTGTTTCAATTAAATATTTAATTTCTTTTTACTACTTCTTCGAATACTCAACCGTCGCATATAATAACTATTACTACTATTCATGTTGTTTCACATTATTGACCTTTTTATAGTGCTTATAACTAATATATTATCTCATATCTAAAAACGATATTTGTGCTCTTCGTTTTCAATTTGATTTCAAAACTTCCAAAAATAATTCATTCTTGAATCATATTTCCCCATCTTCTTCCTCTGAACACTCAGATTTCAACTCACAATCATTTTCTCACCTGTCCTCTTTCTTCAGGGCATTCTAGTGAATCTGATAGCAGTCTGGACTTCACTCCTTTTGACTATCTCACTACATCAAATAATATTTTATCTGACCTCCTCTTCATAAGGATGATGAAGTTTTCATGGGGCTTAGTGAGGAGGAACTTATTCTTCTGCCACTTTACAGAGACATGCTTGATGAAAGCACGTCCTCTGATGCTGGGGGCTCGCTTTCTTTGGGCATATCTGTAACGCCCCGATCCGGCGGGTACGGGGACGTTACTGCGACGTATATACGCAGGTCAGAAATACCCTCACGTATATACGCTAAGCATCAGTATAGAATCAGAGTACGAAAACACGTGGCATATATCCATATACATTCCAACATAAGGATTACAAAGTTATCACAGAGCGTGATATATTGGTACATGTACATTATATCACAGCCAAGTACAAAAGTAAATTTACAATTTGTACAGCAAAAGGTGCTCACGGGCTGAGAAGAAGATCCCCGAGCTTGCAGAAAGGTTCAGGAAACAGAAGGAGTTAGGACAGGTCAGCCTGCTCCGAGAGATAAGTTTGGTCTTCAGTGGAGGGCTCCTCTTCAATCCAAGCTTCAAAACCTGAACATGCAAGTTCAGGGGAGTCAGAAACTCCCTAACGAATATGTAGGTGAAAGCCAACTGTCATGTAAAGATAAGAATATGCATGTGTTGATATGATCAAACAGTATTAAGCATCAAAAACTGTGTTAAGTGTACATGTACAGTAAGCATGAAATGGAGGCATAAAATGAAAGTAATAGGGCCTGAATAAATTTATTTCTGCCATTTTTAATATTTATACTTATTACTCGATCTACCCATATGTCTAGGTATGTGTAATAGCGTCCCAGTACACATACATCCACATATGAGTAAATCGAGGCTGTTATTGAAAACCAACGGGGGTATCAACGAACAATGTTTACAGTGGGTCCCGTACATGCCCGGGACCACGGTCCAGGACGTTCCATTGCTGGTGCATGGAACCGGCCGCAAGGCCTACAGGAGGGTCTTATAGAATGCCCTTATCAAGATGGTACCAAGAAGGAGGGAGCCAGCACTCCCCTCAGTCGCCTGGAGGCCCACAGGTCAGACTGAAAATTTTAGTTGCACAACATGCCTAGTGCCACTGTAAACACGAACATATATTGATAGCCGCAAATTTCCCTCGACCCGATGCAAGTTGTTCCTTTTTATGATTTATTATTTAATTATCAATTTACGGGAAAGCAAGTGCCTGGCAAGATCAGGAGTTAAAGAGTCATGAGTATTGTCATTTCAAGTCATCGCATATAATCCAGGATAGAAAGTACAAGATTCCCGTAAATGTGACAATCTAAAGTCAGGTATCAATATGATATTGCGGGGTAAGTATCCAGTAGTAGAATGATGCATGCATGTGTGCCAGGAAAATGATATAATAATAGTCAATCGTGACAAAGTAGGAAAATCTGAAGGAAGGCGAGAACACTCGCCTAAAACTTCAAGTAACACCGGGAAATCCCAAGTTCCAGAATTTAAGTAACCAACGCAATTATATATTAAAAAGAGGAGGAGAAGGATGAATCAGTAAAGTGAGGATGAAGACGCGGAGTTGCAGACGCGGGAAAGTGGGCAGACGCGGGAAAGTGGGCAGATGCGGGAAAGTGGGCAGACGCGGGAAAGTGGGCAGACGCGGGAAAGCGGGCAGATGCGGGAAAGTGGGCAGACGCGGGAAAGGGCAGATGCGGAAAGTGGGCAGACGCGGGAAAGTGGGCAGACGCGGGAAAGCGGGCAGATGCGGGAAAGTGGGCAGACGCGGGAAAGGGCAGATGCGGGAAAGTGGGCAGACGCGGGAAAGTGGGCAGACGCGGGAAAATGGGCTCCGCGTTAGCAATCAAACAGAGAGGAAGGGAAAGGTGATTTTGTTGGTGGTTGAAGCAAAAGAGATGGAGGTGGTATTGTGATGGTATAAGTGATGGTGGAAGTGAAGATGGTGGTGGTCACGTTGGTGTTGTCGTTGCCATTGTCACCTAAATGATTACCGGAATAATCAACGGAGAGGTTGCCGACGAAGAAGAGCTCGGCCCCAATCCAAAGGAGGTGGCCGGCCCTAAAGAGAAGGAGAGAGGTTGATGGTGCAAGTATAGTTCAATTTGATAAAATGGGATTTTGCAAACGATGCTTCGGAGGACGAATCTATGGTTCGTCGGAAAGAGGATGACGAGGAGGAGAAGACGGTATGCTTGGTGGTGGCTAAGGTGGTGTAGATGGTGGTGGGGAAGGTGGTGAAGTTGATGGAGAGGATGGGTTCCCTTGATGTTTCTTGGTGAAAAGAGGTTGAAGAAGATGGTATAGTTGTTGGAAATGGAGGAGGAGATGGAGGGGAGAATGGTGGAGGAGTTGGTGTTGGAAAAAATGGAGAAGGTGGGTTGTGATGGCCGGCCAAGAAGCTTGGGCTGCTGGTTTTGATGGCTCCTGCTGGCTGCAAAATGAAGAAGGAGAAGAGAAAGTGAAAGAGAAAGAAGATGGGAGTGTATATATAAAGGGGGGAAAATATTATTATATTGCTATTGGAATTCCCATTGAAAGAAACTTGCGTTTCAACCAAGAGTTGCGTCCTTCACAAAAGGCCGCATCCCATAGCAAACCTGCGTCTAGAAATGCTGGACGCAGTAGAAAACTTTGCGTCCAGGGAAAATAAAAGTTGCGTTTACAGGAAAAAGACAAAAAGGCATGGGTGTCTTGATCTGAGTTGATTTCTTTTGAAGGACAAAACATTAAATGCGGAATGGAGAGTGTCTCCACATTAATTGTTGAATCCAGAGTTGGTGAATCTCACGTTAGGCAAGGGGAGAGAAAAAGCAAAATATCCGGATAGAATTCCGGTATCTGGGAAAACACCGGAAATTCAGGAAAAACCCGAAAAATAAAGTATCTCGAAAAGTTTCTCAAAAATTCTCAAAAATAATAAATATTATTTTAAGATTTTTAGTGAAATCAATTTTTAGAAATTTAATCTCGTTTTCAAGATAAAAATCCTGGAATCCACTGTAGACGGTGTCTACACCGGGTAGGCCAGATTTTTGATAAATTCTAAAATTCTCAAAAAATTCATTTAGATAGAAATCATGATTTTAAGAAATACTGTGAAAGCCGTTTCTAGATTTTCAACTCCGTTTGTAAATTAAAAATCCGAGAGTCGGTCAGCGACACTGGTCGACACCGGTTTTGAAGATTTACAATTAAATTCTGAAAAATTCCAAAAAATCATGAAAAATCAAGAATATTAAAAAATAATATTTGAAACTGAAATCGGTCAAATCTGATTACCAAAAAGGTCAAATCATGCAGTACTGCTATATGAGTAAGAATTTAAATAACAAAAAATAAAATAAAAAAATACGCTCCAAAATCAGGACATATAACTGTGTACGTATTCTGAGGATGGGGTGTTACAATCCATCCACCTTATCAAAAAATTTCATCCTCGAAATTTCGATAATGGGGATGTGAAGGCAGACAAGAATAGGGGTAAGGAATTTTACCAACTAAGATGGAAAGAGTTGGGGGTAACGTTCACGAATAATATCCTCTCGTTCCCATGTAGCTTCTCCTGGGGCATGCCTATTCCAAGAAACTAGTACCAATGGTATTGCCCGATTTTTCAATGTTTTGACACTTCTATCCAGAATGGCCATCGGCTGCTCTTTGTAGGATAAATCTGGTTGTAGTTCCAATTCTGAGTGATCTAGAATGTGACTTTCATCCTTGATATACTTCCTCAACTGTGATATATGGAATACATTATGTACTCCTTCTAAGGATGGTGGCAATGCCAATCGGTAAGCCACATCTCCCACACGATCCAAAATTTCAAATGGGCCGATGTATCTTGGACTAAGTTTTCCGCGAGAACCGAATCGGATTACCCCTTTGGTTGGTGATATCCTTAAAAATACGTGATCACCTATTCTGAATTCCAACGGTCTTCTATTAGTGTCTGCCCAACTCTTCTGTCGGCTCTGTGCTGCCCGGAGATGATCTCTTATAATTCGGACTTTATCTGTTGTCTGAATTAGAATATCAGGTCCCATAAGTCTTCTTTCGCCGACTTCATCCCAACATATTGGTGACCTGCATTTCCTGCCATATAGTGCTTCAAATGGAGCCATCTTGATACTGGCCTGATAGCTGTTATTATAAGAGAATTCTACCAAATGAATATAGTCTTCCCATGACCCTTTAAATTCTACCATGCAGGCTCGCAACATGTCTTCAAGGATTTGGATAGTTCGTTCAGATTGTCCATCTGTCTGAGGATGATATGAGGTACTGAATTTCAGACGAGTTCCAAATTTTCTTGGAGACTTTCCCAGAAATGTGATCGGAATCTCGTGTCTCTATCTGACACGATGCTAACTGGAATTCCATGCAGACGAACGATTTCTTTCATATATTTATCTGCAAGAACTTCTGTTGACTGACCTACTCTGAAGGGTAGAAAGTGAGCTGCTTTTGTGAGGCGGTCAACGATCACCCATACTGCATTGTTACCCTTAGGACTGCGGGGTAGAGCTGTAACAAAATCCATGGTGATATGTTCCCACTTCCATTCGGGTATCGGCAACGGTTGAAGAAGTCCAGCTGTTCTCTGATGTTCTACCTTTATTTGCTGACAAACCAAGCATTTTGCCACATACTGGGCTATCTCCCTCTTCATGGCATTCCACCAAAAATTCTGCTTCAAGTCTTGATACATTTTATTTCCTCCTGGGTGTATGGAATACGCCGAACTGTGTGCCTCTGCCAAAACTTTCTGCCGGACTTCCCCTGGTGGTACACAGATTCTGTTGCCAAAATAAAGTGCATCATCCGAATGAATATGGATGTCTGTTCTTAACCCAGCTTCTACTTGAGCCCTGAATTTCTGTAATCTGGGGTCCCCCTTTTGGGCTTCCTTAATTTCGCTTATCAGGGTTGGTTGAATCTGGAAGGTCATTAGTTGACCTGACTCATCAGTTCCTTGTATTAGCATCAAGTCCAGCTTTATGATTTCCCGAAGCAATTCCTCCTGTTGAGTAAGTTGTAATAATACTCTGTTCTCTGTTCTCCTGCTTAATGCATCTGGGACTGTATTGTCCTTACCAGGGTGGTACTGTAAGTCTATGTCATAGTCGGCCATCAATTCAAGCCACCGCCGTTGCCTCATGTTTAATTCTTTCTGTGTGAAGATATACTTAAGGCTCTTATGATCAGTATAGATCAATACTTTGTCCCCCAGAAGGTAGTGTCTCCAGATCTTCAATGCAAATATTACCGCCGCCAGTTCTAAGTCATGGGTTGGGTAATTTCTCTCATGTGGTTTCAATTGCCTAGATGCATAAGCTATGACATGACCATGCTGCATTAATACACATCCTAGGCCTTTTCTGGATGCATCACTATATATAACCATCCCTCCTGTTCCCGAGGGAGTCTTCAGGATTGGAGCTGAAATTAGTCTTTTCTTTAATTGCTCAAATGCTACAGTACATTCTTCTGACCATAGGTACCTTTCTCCCTTTCTGGTGAGCTTTGTTAATGGGGCTGCAATTTTGGAGAAGTCTTGTACAAATCTTCTGTAATATCCAGCTAATCCAATAAAGCTTTTAATTTCTGTTACTGTCCTTGGGATTGGCCAAGCTTTTACTGCCTAGATCTTGTTAGGGTCGACTGAAATTCCTTCTTCTGAAACTACATGACCCAAGAAAGCTATACGGTCTAACCAGAACTCACACTTGCTTTCCTTTGCATAAAGTTGTTCCTGCCGGAGAGTCTGTAGCACCATTCTCAAGTGTTCTGCATGCTCTTTATCGTTTTTTGAATATATTAAGATATCATCGATGAACACCACGACAAACTGGTCCAAATATGGCGAGAAAACTCGGTTCATTAAATCCATAAAGACAGCTGGGGCATTGGTTACTCCGAAGGGCATGACTAGAAATTCGTAATGACCATAGCGAGTTCGGAATGCTGTCTTCGGAATATCTTCTTTCTTCACTTTTAGTTGGTGATAACCCGATTGTAAATCCAACTTTGAAAACACCCGGGCCCCATGAAGTTGATCAAAAAGGTCATCAATTCTCAGTAAAGGATACTTATTCTTGATGGTAACTCTGTTTAATTCTCTGTAGTCTATACACAACCTCTTACCACCATCTTTCTTGTTGGCCAATAGCACTGGAGCTCCCCATGGTGAAGTACTTGGTCTAATCAATCTCTTGTCAGAATATTCCTGTAACTGCTTCTTTAGAACTTCTAATTCAGTGGGTGCCATTCTGTATGGAGCTTTAGATATTGGGACTGTACCCGGAATGACATCAATGGAGAACTCAATTACTCTGTCAGGTGGAAGTCCTGAGATCTCTTTAAATACTTCTGGATACTCATTCCAAACTGGTACTCTCTTTTCCTGGATCTCAGCAGCAGTCATTTGTGATTTACCCTTGGCAGGTTTATGCTCTCCTTCAAATTGGAACTCAGGCTGAAGCGGTATTCTGAAAATAACTTTCTTGTTTCGACAGTCAATAACCGCATGGTATTTGCTGAGCCAAGTCATGCCTAAGATTATGTCGTACCCTTTAGTGTCTAGTACGAGCATATCCACTGCTAATGTCCTGTTACACAGTTCCACCGGACAATCTACACAAATTCTGTTAGAGATGACTACCCCATTACCGGTACTAATCTCCCACTGGTGGTCCAAATATTCAACAGGTATAGAGTGCAAAGCAGTGAAACTATCTGATATGTAACACTGAGAAGCGCCAGAATCAAAGAGGGCTAGAACAGGTTTAGAGTGCACCATGATCTTACCTGTTACCACTTCTGCAGAAGTTTGGGCCTCTTCCGCTGTCAAGTTGTAGGCCCGTCCTCTTCCACGACCTACTGTTGTTCTTCCTCCCCTTGGAGCTGGGCGAAAAACCCGTTGTTGTGGAGGGAGAGGGGCCCTTCCGACTATCGGCCCTGGGTTCCTCTGACCAATAGGTGCAAGAAGTGCCGGTGGGGGTCGGTTCATCACCCCTGTTCTCTTATGGGGACAGCCTTCTATTGTGTGATCACCAGATCCACATGCCAGGCATAATCCGTTGGCCCTACGATACTCCTGCTGAGTGTGGCCTGTCCTCTTGCAATAAGCACATATAGGAAGTGGTTGAGTTATCTGAAGAGGGGCTGGTCGAAATGGTCTTCTAAACATCGGGGCTTTTGCAGCTCTGACTGGACCTCCTTCGCCCAATTGCTGGAATGGCCTCTTCATGGCCTGTTTCCTCCTCTGATCAAGATTCTTCTTCTCCAATCCTCGTTCCACCTCTCGAGCTACAGTGAGGACCTGGGAATATGTCTTCAGCTGTTGGGGAATCAAAAGGACTTGGATATCCATTTGTAAGCCCTGCTGAAATCTGCTTGCCCGTTTCTCTTCGTCGGCTATCATATACGGAGCAAAACGACTCAGCCTTAAGAACTCAGCAGCATATTAATCAACAGATCGATTCCATTGTTGAAGTCGGATGAATTGTTCTTCCATCACCTTCTGAGCTGTAGTAGGGAAGAATCTATCATAAAAGCTCTTAGAGAACTGGTCCCAAGTGATGGGTTTTTCCAGTCTCGCTTCTTCAGCTAGCCACCAGTTTCTAGCCACATCTTTTAGCTGTATCTTAGCGACCTCCACCTGATCTTCCTCTGGAACCCTTGCTGCCTTCAAGAGATCTGTGGTGTCGATTAGCCATTGCTTGGCATCTAGCGGTCTTTCTCCCCCTGTAAATATTGCCGGCTGTAACCGCCTGAAGTCTGACACGTTGCCCGGCCTTCGTTCTTGAGGAGCTGTTATCAAGCCTTGCCGAAGGAGTTCGGTCTGCCTTTGTTGATTCTCCACCATATTTTGGATAACCCTTAGAATATCAGCGTTTCCCCCTGCGGGCCCGTCCTGTGACTGCCCGGAGTTGTTACGTCCTGATCTTCTATCCATATCTATGTTGGTAAAAGATGTCTGGAAAGAGGAGTGAAAGCAAAAGATGGATAGACTTTAGGAATCAGGGGAAGGAATATCAAGAAGGAATGGATAACTTTGTATATTGCAGTTGAAATGTATAACCGAAACTCCTATATCCCAAGCGCAAATTAAGATCCTATTAATTTGCAATTTGGTTGTACTGTAGGTGTGAGAGCCTGGGCTCTGATACCAACCTGTAACGCCCCGATCCGGCGGGTACGGGGACGTTACTGCGACGTATATACGCAGGTCAGAAATACCCTCACGTATATACGCTAAGCATCAGTACAGACAAGAATCAGAGTACGGAAACACGTGGCATATATCCATATACATTCCAACATAAGGATTACAAAGTTATCACAGAGCGTGATATATTGGTACATGTACATTATATCACAGCAAGTACAAAAGTAAAATTTACAATTTGTACAGCAAAAGGTGCTCACGGGCTGAGAAGAAGATCCCCGAGCTTGCAGAAAGGTTCAGGAAACAGAAGGAGTTAGGACAGGTCAGCCTGCTCCGAGAGATAAGCTTGGTCTTCAGTGGAGGGCTCCTCTTCAATCCAAGCTTCAAAACCTGAACATGCAAGTTCAGGGGAGTCAGAAACTCCCTAACGAATATGTAGGTGAAAGCCAACTGTCATGTAAAGATAAGAATATGCATGTGTTGATATGATCAAACAGTATTAAGCATCAAAAACTGTGTTAAGTGTACATGTACAGTAAGCATGAAATGGAGGCATAAAATGAAAGTAATAGGGCCTGAATAAATTTATTTCTGCCATTTTTAATATTTATACTTATTACTCGATCTACCCATATGTCTAGGTATGTGTAATAGCGTCCCAGTACACATACATCCACATATGAGTAAATCGAGGCTGTTATTGGAAACCAACGGGGATATCAACGAACAATGTTTACAGTGGGTCCCGTACATGCCCGGGACCACGGTTCAGGATGTTCCATTGCTGGTGCATGGAACCGACCGCAAGGCCTACAGGAGGGTCTTATAGAATGCCCTTATCAAGATGGTACCAAGAAGGAGGGAGCCAGCACTCCCTCAGTCGCCTGGAGGCCCACAGGTAAGACTGAAAATTTTAGTTGCACAACATGCCTAGTGCCACTGTAAACACGAACATATATTGATAGCCGCAAATTTCCCCCGACCCGATGCAAGTTGTTCCTTTTTATGATTTATTATTTAATTATCAATTTACGGGAAAGCAAGTGCCTGGCAAGATCAGGAGTTAAAGAGTCATGAGTATTGTCATTTCAAGTCATCGCATATAATCCAGGATAGAAAGTACAAGATTCCCGTAAATGTGACAATCTAAAGTCAGGTATCAATATGATATTGCGGGGTAAGTATCCAGTAGTAGAATGATGCATGCATGTGTGCCAGGAAAATGATATAATAATAGTCAATCGTGACAAAGTAGGAAAATCTGAAGGAAGGCGAGAACACTCGCCTAAAACTTCAAGTAACACCGGGAAATCCCAAGTTCCAGAATTTAAGTAACCAACGCGATTATATATTAAAAAGAGGAGGAGAAGGATGAATCAGTAAAGTGAGGATGAAGACGCGGGGTTGCAGATGCGGGAAAGTGGGATAACCAACGCGATTATATATTAAAAAGAGGAGGAGAAGGATGAATCAGTAAAGTGAGGATGAAGACGCGGGGTTGCAGATGCGGGAAAGTGGGCAGACGCGGGAAAGTGGGCAGACGCGGGAAAGTGGGCAGATGCGGGAAAGTGGGCAGACGCGGAAAAATGGGCTCCGCGTTAGCAATCAAACAGAGAGGAAGGGAAAGGTGATTTTGTTGGTGGTTGAAGCAAAAGAGATGGAGGTGGTATTGTGATGGTATAAGTGATGGTGGAAGTGAAGGTGGTGGTGGTCACGTTGGTGTTGTCGTTGCCATTGTCACCTAAATGATTACCGGAATAATCAACGGAGAGGTTGCCGACGAAGAAGAGCTCGGCCCCAATCCAAAGGAGGTGGCTGGCCCTAAAAGAGAAGGAGAGAGGTTGATGGTGCAAGTATAGTTCAATTTGACAAAATGGGATTTTGCAAACGATGCTTCGGAGGACGAATCTATGGTTCGTCGGAAAGAGGATGACGAGGAGGAGAAGACGGTATGCTTGGTGGTGGCTAAGGTGGTATAGATGGTGATGGGGAAGGTGGTGAAGTTGATGGAGAGGATGGGTTCCCTTGATGTTTCTTGGTGAAAAGAGGTTGAAGAAGATGGTATAGTTGTTGGAAATGGAGGAGGAGATGGAGGGGAGAATGGTGGAGGAGTTGGTGTTGGAAAAAATGGAGAAGGTGGGTTGTGATGGCCGGCCAAGAAGCTTGGGCTGCTGGTTTTGATGGCTCCTGCTGGCTGCAAAATGAAGAAGGAGAAGAGAAAGTGAAAGAGAAAGAAGATGGGAGTGTATATATAAAGGGGGGAAATATTATTATATTGCTATTGGAATTCCCATTGAAAGAAACTTGCGTTTCAACCAAGAGTTGCGTCCTTCACAAAAGGCCGCGTCCCATAGCAAACCTGCGTCTAGAAATTGCTGGACGCAGTAGAAAACTTTGCGTCCAGGGAAAATAAAAGTTGCGTTTACAGGAAAAAGACAAAAAGGCATGGGTGTCTTGATCTGAGTTGATTTCTTTTGAAGGACAAAACATTAAATGCGGAATGGAGAGTGTCTCCACATTAATTGTTGAATCCAGAGTTGGTGAATCTCACGTTAGGCAAGGGAGAGAAAAAGCAAAATATCCGGATAGAATTCCGGTATCTGGGAAAACACCGAAATTCAGGAAAAGCCCGAAAAATAAAGTATCTCGAAAAGTTTCCCAAAAATTCTCAAAAATAATAAATATTATTTTAAGATTTTTAGTGAAATTGATTTTAGAAATTCAATCTCATTTCAAGATAAAAATTCTGGAATCCACTGTAGACGGTGTCTACACCGGGTAGGCCAGATTTTTGATAAATTCTAAAAATTCTCAAAAAAATCATTTAGATAGAAATCATGATTTTAAGAAATACTGTGAAAGCTGTTTCTAGATTTTCAACTCCGTTTGTAAATTAAAAATCCGAGAGTCGGTCAGCGACACTGGTCGACACCGGTTTTGAAGATTTACAATTAAATTCTGAAAAATTCCAGAAAATCATGAAAAATCAAGAATATTAAAAAATAATATTTGAAACTGAAATCGGTCAAATCTGATTACCAAAAAGGTCAAATCATGCAGTACTGCTATATGAGTAAGAATTTAAATAACAGAAAATAAAATAAAAAAAATACGCTCCAAAATCAGGACATATAACTGTGTACGTATTCTGAGGATGGGGTGTTACAATATCTTTTACAGGTTCTTCTCGACATTAGTCGAAAGAAGCGCTTGATACAAACGATCCATTCTGAGAGTTTATCGATGAACCAAAGCACCCTCAAAAGAGGAGAAACTGAAGAGAACAGCGAGCCGGACGACAAGGGAGAAGATGAGAAATAAGTGATGAAAGGAAGACGAGGAGAATAAACACGACGAATCTGCTTATGAAGGTGATGACGACAAGAAATAGGATTTCCTGATCTTCTGATATTCAACGTATTTTGTCTTCTTTTAAGAGATTTTAATGCTCTTTTTTTGTAAGGCCTCTTTCTGATCATATTATATTATAATAAAATTTACTTCTATTTGTAAAATGATCTTTCATATTTTTAAAATACATATAAAGTATGTTGTATAGTTATTATTTATGCATCTTTCTACGATAATGGCCGCAGTACTCAGATAATAATTATTCTGAACTAATAGAACTACGATTATGGTTGAAGTCCATGATTAACTATATTTATATATGAAACTGCGACTACGGTCGCTGTCCTGTCATAAATAGTTTAATCGTTTTGTATTCAATAAAGTTAAAAACAGCGACCATGGTCGCAGTCCAAAATTAAACTATATAAACAGATGATACTGAGAACATAATCGCAATCCTCTCAAATCAGTAAATTTCACTGTATATCACAAATTAGAAACTGCGACTGCTGTCGTTAAGCACTGCGACCATAGTCGCAGTCTTGATCGGATGCAATATGTAAAAAAAAAATTCAAGTTCATAGGTGGTTGAGACAACTGTTACAGTGAAGAACAAATATATAAATAATACGTAAACTGCGACTATAGTATCAGTTTTTAGTCACCGTTATTACATTTAACCTAGAAAAAAATCATTCACAACATGCTGTCGTTCAGCACTGCGACCATAAACCGCAGTCCTTGTTCGCATGCAATATGTAAAAAAAATAATTTTATAGTTTATAGGCGGCTGAGACAACAGTCACAGTGAAGAACAAATATATAAATCATACGTAAACTGTGACTATATTCGTAGTCCTTAGTCACCGTTATTACATTTAACCTAGCAAATAAATCATTCCACAACATGCTGTCATTAAGCACTGCGATCATAGTTGCAGTCCTTATTCACATGCAATATGTAAAAATAATAATATAATTTATATGTTATATGCGAACAAGTAAACTGCGACTATGTTCATAATCAGTAAAATTCTTACAGATCATATCATCA